>JAAAKQ030126328.1:0-13637 GCA_010016005.3 Zanna intricata | reverse complement strand
GTGTGTGTGTGTGTGTGTGTGTGTGTGTGTGTGTGTGTGTGTGTGTGTGTGTGTGTGTGTGTGTGTGTGTACACTAAAATAAACTATACAGTATGTGTATAGTTTATATATGTAGGGCTGGTTGAATTGAGATCCTCCAAATAGTCTTTAGAAAATATGCCATGAATTATATATATTTTGAGACAGTGCTGCTCTCTACCAGTTGTGGATAATTAGCAATTTATAGTTAGTGCGCACCGCGTAACCATACAATACGGCCCAATCGCCAAAATGTTTCTATAATTCATATTATTGTATTGTATTTTGAGTTATTCACTAAATGGTATTGAATTAAAATTAGTTTATATGAATCATGTGTCTCTTCTTTTACAGTCCATTAATTACACAACAATATACTCGTATATAAAACATACTACTGCATATAAATAATTATAAAAGAAGAAACAATGCTTAATCCGTGTTAAAAACAAAAAAATTTGTTCAAGTTTCAAAGAAAAAACTATTTGTTGTGAATAATAGACAAAATTAAATTAAAGTAGAAGAAAAAAAATTCTTAAAACATTACTTTTATACGGACATAAAATACAATTAAAATGTTATGTTGAACTTTAAAACATCTTAAACCCCGACTGGGAAACATATTTATGTTACTTAGTCTGTGTTTACATACAATGAATTAATTCTAATTTATTTTACAATACCTTGACTGAGAGTTAATTAAAATCAATCAGTTGATGTTCATTAAAAAATGTATCTATTTTTATTTGTCAGAAGAAAATAATTTGTGTTTAAATTTCATTTTGGTTGAAAAATGTTTAAGAGGAATGATGACAATAGATGAAAAATAAGTATTAAATTTTGATAAATATTTGCAATTAATCATTAAAATTTGTTTTACTTTGTTAAAACTCAGTTAAAGTAGCTTTTCTTTGTGACAGAATTTCACGCACTCTTCACTGCCTCTTTTAAATTCTCTTATGTTATCTTGCATCCATTCTTTTTCTTAGATTTTATAGTTGTAAGAGTGTATCAAACATTACGAGTTTAGTTAGACTCGAAGAGTTATATCTCTTCTCTACTTATTTATTTATTATAATAGGTCGGACCAGAACGTAAGGATATCAAGGGATATTTTATTCCCCAGTGCATCGCAGTAATGGACATCAGTCCCGTGCTGCTGAATCTTTTTAATTATTTGACGGTTGTTTAATTTTTTCTATAGGTTATAAATTTGTTTTTATGGTATTTTAAAAAAACGGATGGAGTTTGGGATTACGTGGCGGCCCTTTGTAGATCGGGTTTTAAAATACTGATGTCTGAACTATATAAGTCAAAACTTTGAACAGTGTCTGCTATAAAATTTCTTAAAAATATCTTTTACAATCAATTTAATTTGTTTTATTATTTTTCGAGAATATAATCATGAATTATATGGAGTATAAATCCTTTTCAGTACTTTTTACATAAAACTAAATAGTAAAAATGAAAATAAATAATATTTTATTTTTGCTATTGTACTTTTTTTAATGACGTAGATGATTCATGATCTACAAAGCCCTTATTGGATCTTTGTTATAAGATCTTCGATTTTTAATTATATCTTTGTAATTTATCACTAATTATAAAATTAATTAAAATTTATAATCCTTATGATTAATAAAAGAAAACAGAACTACATAAGCAGTAGAATTTGATTGGTTGGATATTTTAAGTAGATTCTAGGGTTTTTCGAACTTACCTCCGTCATCAGAGGAATTATGTTTAAGGACGATTATTTTTTTAATCTCCAGTAATAGTTTTAATGTACTATTTAAAAATTGGTAAAAAGATGCGAATCCTTCTATTTTATAAGTGAGAATATACAAGGTTAAAAAAAAATGGCGCATTCAAAATAATGTAATTTTTTAAAAGTATAAAACATATAACAATTTTGACTATTAGCTTTAATGCTTAAAGGAAGAAAATTATAAATAAATTTAGATATATTTTTAATGTTTATGCGTTTTGATAATCATAGATCGTTTATTATAATGAATTATTTTGTTTTGTTCTCGTATTATATATATGTTATCATGTACAATTTTTTATTGTTTTACTTATAATTTGTCATCACATACAATATGTAAATACTTGGAATGAATAAAAAATTTATTTTTATTCAATTTAATGGGTCAATCTTATATTACGACTCTCACACAATTGGTTAATTATTAAAAAAAAAAAAACATTCCATTCATTCCTTTACCTTTTATTTTTAATATAAAAGTAATTAAATTATATTTTGTTTGCATTTACTTGGTAATTAATTATTATGTTTCAAAGCTTACTATCCTTAATCTCCCGTTCTAGTCTAGAATGTAAATTGTTGGCGTAGCGAATCTCCCAACTATCCTGCTAATCTAACTAGTCAATCGGTTGCCCTAATTCTGTTTAATTGAAATCGTACACACGGATTGTGTCAATCACAGAGGCTTAATCAGTCAAGTCTGTTTGAACTTATTGATTCAGTATAGCCACCTATGCTGATTGTGTTAATATTTATTGTAAGGTACAGCTTATTATTTCCTATACGATAAACACTTCTTCTGTGATAAAATTGTGATAGTCTAATACTCAATAATACCAAAAATAAATATTTAATATATTAATAAGTAATTTGCTTTTGCTTACAAAGTAAACATTATTTATTATAGTAGACATAAAGAGTATGTGACAGTTTATTTAACGTACTAATAATGTAAATTACTCGGTCTTGAATTTATTAATTATATTTTCAATAATTCTGTATGCTCATTTTAATTTTTAACTTGATTTTCATATTTTTTAATTTCCTGATGATGGTTTCAATAAACCGAAAGATCTTGAGAGAGAAATTTAATCTTTGTTTGCTATTAAGGTGGATAAAATTTTTTTAAAAAATATTTTATTATTTAAATACTAGCAGGAACAATGTCTAAGAAATTTAATTATATTTTCTTTTTAATTACCAAATTTGTCTGTCGCAATTAATTGACGTTATCTTTCTTCTTTTTTTTTTTTGAGAGGTTAACTGTATACAGCCTTAAAAGTTTTGAAATTTTTCTTATAAATCGTGGTGTCAGAGTAATAAAGTAGTAGATATTAAACATAGTTTTTTTTTTTTTCAGTATTTTAATCTCAAAATTATTTTGTTAATTATTCCCGTTATTCTTTTATAAAAATTAAAAACTCTATTTTAATATTACTTTTAATTAGCACAAGAATTACTAACAACCTTAGTTCTAAGGAAAAATTTAATTATTTTTTTTTAGTATAGATTAATTATTATGTAAAAAACAAATAATAAAAAAAACATCATAAGATAAGGAAAATTTACATGAAGTTTAAATAATAGTATCCAAATTCATCATATAAATTTAAACAGCAGACTTGATCTTTAAATTTTTTCGTTATATATTTCATTTTTTTAATTAATATTTATCTCTATCTATATGTTCTTTGTCTTCTTCATGGTAAAGTTATTTTCACCTTAAATTTGAAATAACATTTTTCAATTTTTATATATTATTTCTATTATATAATAAATTGATTACTACTCCTTAATTTTTACAAGCCTAAAACATATTTTATAATTAAATAAATTTTATTCATATTTAAAAATAAGAGAAACCAGTTAAAATAATAACTAAATTGTATTTGTTTTTTAGTGTTTCCTAAGCATTAAATAATTAATTTAATCTTTTAATATTATTTATATATTTATAAGTGCTGTACTTTTAATTTTACTAATTAAAACTAATTTACTAATTTAATTTTGCTAATTGTTTTATTTTGCTGATGATAATGATTTAGTAACTGATATTTACTCAGGATTAGATTATTTTTTCTTGAACCATTGATAGTTTTATTAAATATAACTAATGGTATAATTAATAATTATTTATTTAACATCGATAATTGTAGGTTTATTATAATTAATTAGGAGTTTATGCAGTTTGTTTATTTTTTTAAATATTCGATTAGTTCTCAAAAAAAAAACTTTGCTGAATTTTTCTTATAAAATTTTACATTATAATGCTTTAGGTAGAATAAAGAAAATGACGTATTTTCAGATCAAAGCGACTGTGTGGCCTCTATCCGTTTTCAGATCACGTGCTGAAATGCTATAGGAGTGGGAGTAGTGATGCATATAATGACACAAACCAGATAAAGTTCAAAAGTCCTGTTTTGAATAAGTAACTCACCGTTTCCTTCGGTTCTGTTGTCTGTAGCTTCCAATAAAGGTTCAGTTTTGAGAAAAGAGAAGTTTTAAAAGTTTTCTTTACTCCGCTTTAAACTTTTAGCTTACATAAGTTTAATTAAAAAAGTGTTATCGAACGTTAGACGTTGCTACTATAATCATGCCACCAGTGTCAGTTACTGCTCATCTGGTATTCCGTAGTTATCACAATTATGTAATAACTTACTGCTGCTATTATTACATGCACAACCGTTCCACCTGATTTCCTATAGCAACATTTCATTGAGTACCATATGGTTAAATTTACATTTTAATACTACTGGTTATGGATAATCTCAGGGATTTTCTGTAATTTTTGTGATTTATTTTATATCTTTATATCCAAACTCATTCATTTTTAATTCAATCTAACCAGTAGTTTTGTTAGGCACATGTGAAATATTTCAAGGAAACGCTAGAAGAAATAGAAAGTATTATAACTTAAAATTAAAAAGTGGTGTATTATAATTTCCAACAATATACAGCTTATAAAGAATGAACATTATATATCAGTTATTAAAAGGTTTGAAAATTTGACAAAATTATTAATTTTAGCGGCTTTTATTGCTGTTGGATTCTCTGAAATAGATCTGCAAGTATTTAAAAAAGATAATATAACTAGATTGAAGGTTTTAGAGAAATGATATCATGTTCGTTATGGAAATTGATGAGATCAGACGATTTAGTATCAACAAGCTAAAGGGACATTTAATACACTGGAAAAAGTTTTATATTAATGTATAATTTTTATGTATTTTTAAATTTATATATGTATTTATTTCAAATGCAATAAATAAAAAATATATAAATATTAAATTATTTTTAATGAAAAAATAATAAAGTAAAAGAAAAAAAAATTATGTCAATGAATTTATCATCACCAAACAAAATAAAATTTATGTAATTAATTTACAAAAGAAAGTAGTAATTAAAGTCGTGAATCTAGCATTTTTATTGTTGGTTGTAATAGATTACATTTCGTTTTATTGCGGTGTTTGACTGTATTTTTATTTGTAATTATCATTATTATTATTATTTTTATAATTATTATTTTTTTTTTTTTTTTAATGGTGTGTATAGTGAAAAGTGTAATGGGTCTAATCCCAGTTGGAGTTAAATTCAAATTTTAGATTCACAGTTTCTTGATTTAGTTTGCTTTTTTCTATTTCTTTTTTTGGATAATACACTATTAACATTATTTGTATTGTCAATTTCGTGATTGTTATTGTAATTATTGTTCATGTAATATCAATGATTTTGTTTCATTTTTATTATTGATACTTATATTGTTGTTTGCAATCTAAATTCTTTAACTCATTCAATTAGCTATATTTAGGTAGAAGGAGATAATACTGACATTTATAAATTTGTTTTAATTTTAAATATTATGATAAATAAATTATTATTTTAAACAGTTGTTATAATGAAATAGAAATATTCTTATCATAAAAATGGTTGTAAATTTTTTTTTGGAAGTTATATTATTATACTTTCAATCCTTTACTAGATTTACTGTCAGACGTTTAAGTCTAACAGTAATGAGAAAGGCATTGGACAAATTATTCTATTATTAACGTTAATTGTTGAGAAAGATATATAATCTTGTGAAACCTGTAAACAAATTATTTTTCCCGAAATCTAAGTGATACACAAAGTATTTTATTCCCGAATATGTACGTTGCGAATCTGTTCAACTACTTAAACAATAAGCAAGGTGTTTAAGAGGATGGCTTTGTTTTTGGCTAATCAGAGGGACGCTGTGGCCAAAGTGTTGGATCGTAACACAATCGTCAAACAACTTTCCACCCCTGCCTTAGGATAGGCTGTTCCACCTCTGCCTTGATACTGTAGCTGTAAAGTCAGCTGGTCACTCGTATACCGGTACAGCACGTTAAACAAGGATTATCGGACTGTGAAGTGGGCGATATTTTGTCCCTTCGGCAGGGTGGTGTAGACGAACTTCGAATACGAGTTCATGGAGCCGAGAAGGCTGCAGTTTTAAGATCTGTTATCAGTGAGGCTACGCTGGGTTTACGCGTAGTTCTGAAATCACGGGAAAGTCAGCGGAATGTGCACGTTCAATATATAGAGGACACTACTACCCTAGACAAAGTGATTGCAGCAGTGGGGCTGGTGATTGGTGTGACAACTGAATTCCGTGAGTCGTCATTTGCGCCCCGCATATGGATGGACGCAGAATACCACCATTATTCCTACGGCCAAACAACTAGTACCGAAGAGATTGAGAATAGGCTGAGTACACTATCGTGTTCGTATTCGCGATCCAAAGGAGCGTTGCTTCATGTCTGGAGACTTGTGCACATGTCAGCAAGTTGTATGGCGTTCCCGGTGTACCAATCCTTGCAAGTGCGCGGCTTGTGGATCGGAGGGCCACATTTTGGACAAGTTTACAATTCGTGAATGAATTTTCCTGAAATGAATGGCTGCGGAGACCATGTGAGGATCAACTGGTAGGAGTGGAGGACAGCCCCCTGCGGAGCTGCCGTTCGTCGGTGTACACCATGGTGGGCGGCAGTGAGGAGGCAAGAGGACTTTTCCTCTCCACCATCAAGAAGACCAAATAAAAGACCAAGCCAGGTGTGGTCTCCTTCATGGAGGCCACATTAGAGGCATAGACGTAAAGACCGAATCCCGGCCTCTAGGGTTGGGTCTAGGATAGACTATGTTGATTCTGGTCTCTCTCCCCAGGGGTTAGAGGCAGGCAAAGGAAAAGATCCGAACCGATGGGCTGACCTGTCGTTCCGGACGTACTGCCTGTGGATGGGGAGGCCCATCCACCCCTCCGGGCTGTGCTGTGCTTCATTATGGATGTAAAGAAAAAAAACATTGTAAAGAAAAAATTACATTGGCATCCACTGTCTAGTATTCAAATCCGTATAAAACAACAAACTTTAATAAAATTAATTTTAGATTTTTTTCTGGTAATTTTCTTCAAATTTAATAATATAAAGAATGCATTTATTGTTTTCTATTACTTCATAAAATGATAGGTGTTAGATAGAAATCTCTTATTTACAACGTTTTATAATGAAAATAGAATAAATACATTTTTGTCTTTCACGTCCTGATCTATATTTAATTCTAATCTCTATATAATTGGTTTATTCGATCAATAATATTTTAAATTATTAAAATTCGTATAGTAGCAGAAGTTCTATTATTTATTAAAAGTTGAAATATTAGTGACTTCTACTAAAACTGTAATGAATTTTTTTCCTATTAACGAATATATTCTGTTTAAAATATCAGATCTTATAATTTCTTTATAATTCATATTTAATAAGAAAGATTATAAGGTACGTTGCAAAATCTTTACAAAAATAGGGGATTTTTAAATTGATATGATTATAGATATTAACCATTTTTATTTTTGAGAATAAGTAAAAGAAGATCTCTCATATGATTTAATTATTTAATGAAAATATTAATAAAATTATTGTACATCAGCAGTGTAAATAAAAGGCATTTAATAAAACTACAAAAAAAGTTATTTAATTGATAAAAAATGTAATGCAGATATGCTGCTTTAAAATTTATTTTGGTCGTATTTTAATTTTTTTTTTGTGCAAGTAAAAGCCTACATAAGGAATTCAGTGCAAATAGATAATATCAGGTGGATATAACCTCACGCATTATTACCTCATAAAATTCAAAATAATAAATAAGTGATTAAAAATGTATAGAATTCATAGTTGGTGGAATTAAACTCTTGTGTTTGAATATCTAACTTTCTTTTTAAAATAACTACGCAGTTAATGAAATTTTTATATATTTGTTGCATAAAATTATCTCTCAATTAAAAATTTTTATTGTTTATAAATATATATATATATTTCATTCAATTTAAATAATTTATGACAAATATTGAATACTTTATCTTAGCGAATATTTTATATTAAAACAAATATATTTATTTCCAAATTTTCTAAATGAAGAATTCCGGATATAAAATACAGTACAAACACAAACAAAAAAATAAATAAGAAAAAAGGCTCTTACTGTAGTGATATTTTGATGAAATTTATATTGTATAGTTAAATTACAATTTATAGTACTATCAAATCAATATTAAAAAATTTTACTTTCATATGTATGTGTAAATAAACGATACAAGAGATGTTAATTAAAGGATTTATGAAAATCAATATGAAATGAATCAGAATGGAAATAGCTAAAGTAATTCTAAAAACCGTGTAAAAGTTTTATTGCTAAAACATAAACATAGTATGAGTTTCACTGAATAATTTTACTCATTTCGTCTCGGTGGAATAATTGATAGTCAGTGGGATCGAGGGAAAGATAAATTACTCTCCCTCACTACGTGGCAACGTGTAACAGAAATTTACTCCCGTACAATTGAACAAAATTACAGAAGGCAGAGGATGTGTTAAACTATTGTGGACAGCAATAACACGTATCGATTTTTCCGATCAAAGTACAAACCGAACGAACGGTTGAACAAAAAATCTACCACAATATCGGTAGCGATACATATAACAACAGAAATGTGCCCGTATACTGTGGAGTTCAAATGTATATGTGTGTACCAGCTACTGTGTACGAGAATTGTGGGTAGCAGGGGACTTTATGTTTCTGACCGCGATGCTACGCTATAAAGTGTCCCTTGAATTTATTGCTAGGCCCGTCGACCTCTCGACCATCCCAGCTCCGGGGTTGTGCAGATTGCGGTCATTTCAATTTTTTAGTATTCCGTCGGCAATACAGATTATCTGGTTTTTATGTACTATGCTCTGATTTTTAACATTGTTATTCACAATTAGTTTTAATTACATCCAACATTCTATTCCAAGCATATCGGTAGGTATGCAGTCGTAATTACAATGGTAAAGCAAATAAAACAACTAAAATACTGAAAGAGAATGAAAAAAAAAAACGAACGATGGATTCGTTCATTTAAAGCCATATTTTAAATCCTGATTGCCAAGAAAAAACAACTTCATTGCTGAAAAAATGTAAGAAATTCTTATTCATGAATGTATTTTAACGGTAAGATTTATAATAGAAATTAATTGTCTCGGAAGCCGAAAATTAAACAATTTTCAAATACATTTTGTAAATTCTGCTAAATTAATAAAAAGGTTAGTTCATTTTTCCATAGATAAAATTTAGCTCATTTTAAATTTAATTTTTTTTTTCTTTTTAACTAATAAAAATGAAAATGTGCATACCAGTTTTTTTTTTTTTAAATTATAAATACATAAAATAAACTGTTTGTTTTAGGTCTGTTATGGTAACAAAAACAACGTTTTCTCAACCCTTACGAGAAAAAAATATTTGTTATTTATTATAGCGATGCAAGAAAAGGATATTAAACACCCAATATTCTTTGAACTTAAATTTAATTGAGAATTTAAATTATTAAAGTTTTTACTTTGGTTTTGTTTTTAGCTACCGTTTTTAATAAGGTTAAATAAAAATAAGAAATTGATGAAGGTTATATATTCTTTTTTTAATAATATTAATTATATATTTTTCTAAAAAGAGAAAAGATTTTTCAACAATATTTTGCTATAAATTTTTAACGGTACACTTCTTTCCCACATTATAATTTATCTTTTTTTTTTATTTCTAGCAAAATCCTTATATTTTAAATAGTTTCTTCTTTTATAATGCCACTGTTTATTTGTATTTTTTGTTAGCTACTTTTTATTTTTAAATTTATCTAACTTTTATTTATTTACTTTCAGAACATTTAAAGGTACGGTATTTTTAATTAATGTTTTTGATATTCTGAAGGTACAACTCAGCTCATGATATTTTCCAAAAAAAAATTATTGAAAGAATATCTCAACTGATTGTTATAAAAATTTACCGTCGATTTAAAATGTACATTTCAGTAATATACTGAACACACTCATTAGTGTTACTTGACAGTGAAAAATCTAATTTATCTCGTATACCAGTTCACTAAGATTGATCATCAGAATTTTCTACTACTTTCTTTTTCCTCATTTCTGTCTTTTAATTATTTTTCTTGTTTGCGTTGGATCTGATAGCACTTTTGCATTTCACTTTTTTTACCCGTGTTGTCTGATCTGAATTTTCGTAATTTTTAATGCATGTATACAATTATTCACAATCTATAACCAAATTTTCTTCAAAGTTAGATACACTGATTAGTGAATGTATTATTTAAAACTTAAAATTTATTAATTAAGCTTAGAGATTTAAAAAATTGTCGTTCATCCAATGTTTCACAATATACATGTGCAAACCATATTACACAGTTATCATTCGCATTCTGTATGTTTTTTTTTCTTTTTTAATGTAGGTATTTTTTGTTTGATTTATTTAATTGGAAAATAAGTTTGGTTAACTAGATTACTGTATTCTGACAAACGAAAGAATTTGTCTAAGCTTAGACTGTCTTGATCACTTAAAAGAAAAAAAATATATATATATACAGATATCCCGGAAGGTATTGGCTAAATTTAATAGACTGATTTAGAATATAAACAAAAAGGTTCATTTAGATAATCTCTATTTTGTTTCAGGTTCCCTTTGTCTTTTTATAACTGCTCACAAAAATATACTGAGTGTAACACCAAGTTCTGGTGGGACTTTCGTAACCTGTTACCTGTTATACTCGTAAAAATAATTGATACAGTTCATATAAACGTTATAAAATTTTTCGCTTGCAAGTTACGGCTAATGAAAGATTTTGCTCCGATTTTACCCTGGTGAAATGAGATCGTAGTGAAATTTGTAAGACGTTAAATACGAAAAAAAATTAGTACTTTCTTATGGTATTTGACCTGAAAATTCAAATAAAGAATATTTCATAACTATATCTGCTGCAATTTTATGAGAAGTCAGATGTGAAAATCAAAAAAATTGGGATAAAAAAACTGCTACGTTTTATGTTTGACCCACATTAGCATTATTAAATAAATAAGTAATAAACACATAAAACGTTTAAACAAAATGGTTTAAAATAAGGTGAAAAAATAAAGTTAGAAAATTTCGAATTTTATTTAGAAGCAGTATATTACTACATTTGTCAGGAAAGTACTTATTTAACAAAAACCAAATTCTTATTTCATAATGTGAACAATTTTTTAAAACAAAATTTACTGTTAAAAATCGCGGCGAAAAAAAAACTGGAAATTACATAACAGTTGTAAAATAAAATAATAAATACAGAAAAATTATTTAGATAATTTATTTTATTGGCAGAAATAGTAAAATCATTTGAAATATTATTATTTCAAAGTTGGCAGTAAAATAATGACAGCTGATTAACAATCCATAATTATATAGTAGTGTTTAAATAATCTGTAAGATGCAGTAAGTATATCCGGCACTCTGAACTGTACTGTCGTTAGCAAAGACTTTCTGTGATTTTTACTTTGATCGTAATCAGTTTGCCATTGAAGTAATGTCGTACTTGTTTGCAACAGAGGATTACGGTAATATGATAATCATTTTGGGTGTGTGTAATGGTAAAGCTACAGCTGGTGCAGTAGAATATGAAATACGTTTTTCGAATCGCGGGATTCCAGATCTCAAAACATTCAGCGCAACTTTCTGCAATCTTCGAAAACAGCTTCACTGCCTAGTATTCGTACAAGCTACTAACGATCATTGTCCTACACATTATTGATGAAATAATTATCGATGCAATTCAATACAGTCGCTACATAATACATCACTACATGACGTCTTTCTAAGCGGATTTGAATTTCGCATTCCAGGCTTTAGATTACACTTAAAGCAAGTTTTACGCTTATCATAAAAAACCAATTCCATTTCTACACCTAAAAGACGGTCTACTTTGCTTGAAGTTCTGCAACTCGAGAACTCTACAAGGATATTTTGTTTAACAACGAGGTAAATTTCACACGAGATGGCGTTAACAACTTATGCAATGTGCATACAAGGGTAGTAAATCCTCATAAAACAATAGAAGACAATTTTCAATACCAATTTAGCTCAGTTTATGGTACGATCTTCTTCACAATCAGCTGCTTGGACCGTTCATATTACCGGGCCGCTTAAATGCTAAGAACTACTTGCATTTTCTTTAAGTGTGGCCGAAACTTTTTGAAGAAGTTCCTTTAGCGTTAAGACGCAAAGTATACTTCCATGACATACCTTCCCAGTTCTCTTGTGCCGTTTCCACTCACTTAAACCATTATTTCCCTGAGAAATGGATCGGTTGTTGAGGTCCAGATTCTTGGTCACAATATCATCTTATTTAATACCTTTAGATTTTTGCTTCTTGGAATGGATAAGAAATATTTTATACAAAACAAAATTATATTCTCGTGAGCAATTAATTGTCCGTATATGGATGCGGCTGAGCAACATAAGGATAGTCCTAAAAAACTAAAAAGAACACCAAAAACAGTGCCATGAAATGTTTTGCTCATTTTTTAACTTTTTTATAGATTGGTACGTAAAATGCACGTTGGTCTAGACCAACATGCATTTTAAAACAGTACACTAGTGTACTGTATTTAAAGTTCCAGCTTTTCTAACTTTTGTTTGTTTTATTCAACTTATCTTACATCATTTTCTTCATAATTAAGTTCTCTACAAGTTTTTTGTTTAAAATTTTTGTGTGTTTATTACTTATTTAACAAAGTTGTATGGTGTAACCTATTGTATGTCAAATATAAAGACAGGTTTTTACCTAATTTATTCGTTTTCACCTCAGATTTCTCAAATATTTCTGCAGATACGGTTCTGGAACCTATTTTTTTCAGTTTTCCAGGTGAAAAACCATAAGAAATCACTAGTTTTGCTCCTTAATTAGCTTCCCAAAAATTTTGGTACGATCTCCTTTCATCGGGGTAGCTAAATTTGAGTGAAACCTTTCATTAGCCGTAACTTACAAAGTAAGCATTTTAGGGCGTATATTTCTATGTTTTACATTATATTACTTTTTTCATTATATTCACGAGTAGAATAGCTTAGGAACGTCCTGGGAGAACTTAGTGGCCGGCCTCCGTGGCGCGAGTGGTAGCGTCTCGGCCTTTCATCCGGAAGTCGCGGGTTTGAATCCCGGTCAGGCTTGTCATTTTTCACACACGCTACAATTCATTCATCTCATCCTTTGAATATATATTTGTTTAAACATTTTAAGGGGTATTTACTAAATAATGGACATTTATCCAGCATGTTTATTTCGAAAAGCTTCTACTTATAATGTTTATAATGTTTTTTATTTTAATTCTAATTTATAAATTTTGGTTTGATTTTGTTAATTTTTTTTTTTTTTTTTTTTTTTTTAGTATTTAATGATTTTTTATATTGTGTTGTGTTGACTTTTCTTGTTAGGCCTAATTCACTTTTTACTTAGTAAGTAAGAAATACTGAATTTTTTTCTATAATT
>JAAAKQ030126317.1:2805-13637 GCA_010016005.3 Zanna intricata | reverse complement strand
ATAATTAAATATCAGCAGACAGTGTGATTTGATACATAAGTTTTTGACATTGTTTAACTATTAAATTAGTGGTTCAGTTGAACAAAATAAATTATTACTAGTCCCAGGTAAATAAATATTAAGCTGCTTTACAGAGCCATTCTTTCTTTCCCCTTTAGAGTCTTTCAACTTAAACTCATTTATATTAATATGTATCAGATGCTGTTTTTTGTCTTGCCATTACTAACTAATACTCTAATCTTTTTACAGAAACTAGGTGTACTCAAGTTTTTTTTTTCTTTTAATAATCTTTGCTTGATTTTCAGTTTTTATTATGATCTGACATACTTTTACACCTCTAATTATCTTGCTTTAAAATGGAAGCCATTCTAGGTGAACAAGTCTCTTCACCATTATCAGAACAGAAACAGTAAGCGCTTTGTCAATTAATTCTAAATATAAAATAATTAGCAATAAACTTCAGTCAGGAGTAGAACATAAAAAAAAAAACCTTGTATGAGGCTTGATAAAAAAAATATGTGGAATTTTAGTTTTTCTCAAAAAATCTTTATTTATTCATCAATATTGATTTTCTCTCCTTTAAAGTATTCCCCTTCAGATATAATACATTTACGTCAAGTGTTTTTTTCCAATCTTTGAAGTACCTCTGGAATGCAATGATGTTCAGATCCTTTAGCGATTTTATCTTTACCTCTTCAATGTTGGCAAAACATTATCTTTTCAGTGTCAGGAATAGGAAGAAGTCACAAGGAGCCATGTCTGGCAAATATGAAGGCTGAGATTTCATAATGGTGTTTGTTGTTTTTAGTAAAAAATTTACAAACAAGAAGTGTAAGCAGATGCATTATTATGGTGCAATTGCCATGAATTATTTTGCCACAAATCTTGATGCTTTTCTTCAAATTGCTTCATGCAAATGGCTTAGAACTTCCAGGTAGTACTCCTTATTAACTGTATGACTTGGTGGTAAGAACTCATTATGATGGACTAAAGTGTTGAAATCGAAGAACAAATGATCAATATATCTTCATATTTGAACAAACCTGACAAGCTTTCTTTTGGTCTAAGCTCTTCAGGAAGTCTGCATTGGAGTGATTGGGCCTTAGTTTGGGCGTCACATCCATACATAAACAATTCATCCCCAGTTATGACCTGTTTGAACAGTTCTGGATGGTTATTCACTTCATTCAGCAACTCCGGAGCAAAGTTCATTCAGCACTGCTTTTGGTTGAAAGTGAACAAATTTTGCTGCCACACACTTAATGCTCAAGAAATCTGAAAAATATTGCTTGGCATGAGCCAAATAATATACCAACATCATCAGCAACCTCTTAGATTGTGATTTAATGATTGTCCATAATCATTCTCTTCACTTTTTTGACATTTTCATCGGTTGTGATGCGTGAGATGTCCAGGGCGCTCATCATCTTCAATGTCTTCACAGTCCTTTTGGAAACATTTGTACCACCTGTAATCACATTTGATTCATAGAAAAATTGCTAAAAGTATTAATCAACATTTCAAATTGCTTTTCCGTAATTGCTGAATATACCAAAACATGTTAACTTTTTGATAGCCAACAATGAACTACACATTCAATACGGCTACCAATATAAATTTATGTTACGGACAAGTAAACCAACACAATAAAAGAAACTTGTGACAATTGGACTTGTACAATCACAGAAATTTAAAAATTCCACATATTTTTGATTAAACCTTGGATGATAAAGAAAAAATATCTGTAGGAATCCAACAGAAATATTCAAAGCTGCAGAAGAGCATGGATTGAGAATTAAATAAACCAGAAAATGACTAGATCATAAAAATCATA
This sequence comes from Zanna intricata, assembly GCA_010016005.3. Lineage (NCBI taxonomy): Eukaryota > Metazoa > Arthropoda > Insecta > Hemiptera > Fulgoridae > Zanna > Zanna intricata. The sequence continues at coordinate 11,803 of JAAAKQ030126317.1, read as the reverse complement.
CTAGATGATGAAGCTTCATTGAAGTAAAAATCTAAGATATTAATTATATAAAAAAAAAATGTGTATTTTATAGCAAAATTTAGAAATATATACAAAAAAAAAATCACTTAATTAGAACAAACTCTACATAATAATTAGAAATGTATTTATCAAAATAATATTGACTACATTTTTGATTGATGTAATACAATTAACTGTTTACAATATATTATAGTTTTATTTTTATTAAGGAAACAACTTTAATGTGTTTGATTTATAATGATTGGATTAAACTACTCTTAAATTTCAACAATATACAAACAATCCTATGAAAATACAACATAATTCAGTAATTTATTTTACATGACAAAATGTAAGAGAAAATTTTCAAGCTAATATAGTTTTGGAAAATTCTTTCTGGCAGTTATTGCTACCGAAAAATTATTCTTGAATTTATATTGAAAATGTAAATTCATATTATAATATATTTTTGTAAACACAAACTTCTGAGCAAAGTTTCTCGTTGGAGGTATACGTAACTGAAAGAATTAAAAAAGAAAAAACATTTCTCACAGTTGCAATTTTCCTCCAGAACAATCTAATTTTTTTTTAATATAAAATTCAGCATATGATGGTTTTATTTAAATTTAAAAAAACACTCAATATTAAGTTAGAGCTAACAACTCTCACACTGCCCATGAACTTAAAAATACACCAATAAAAGATATAGAAAATTTCATTTTTAGTAAATTGAATAGAAAATTTAAAAACAAATAATATTTTTAATAAAATCAACTTTAAGTCAAATTATTATTTTTTTCTTCTGGTAACTATTGTTTTTGATTACTTTTGGCTTAAGCTCAACTGAATTACCTTTTATTCTTAATTTTTTTTTTAATGATGCGATGGTGATTAGTAGAGGTAAATATTATTTAAAATGTCAAAATTTGCCCTATAATTGGCATTTACATAAATGCAGTGTAGTATTAATCTACAACACAAATCATTTATAGTAAGAATCATTTCTAATGATTTTAAAATGTTAATTTTTATAACCAATTTAAAATGCAAATTTGACTAATAAGCACTGTTGCCAATTCAGATTGTATTCAATGGTTAATAAAAAATAATCAAATTAAGTGGTATAGTACAGAAAACAGCAATTCCTACCAAATTATCCTTCAAATAGCTAAAATGAAAGAACATACAAAAAAATAAAAGATAAAGAACATGCAAACCTTGTTTATTCAGCAAAGAGAAAAATTGGCACATTCACATATATGCACATAAATATACACAAGATATCACAATTGAAGCTTAAAGAAAATTTATTACCCTATAGTGATAAGTAATAAGAATACTAAGATACTGGAATTAGATAAGAAATTAATTACGAGTAAGATAAAAATTAATTATTCTTTAAATATGCCAGTGATACCAAATAAAAGATATTAAAATAGTAAAAAATGAATATTTCTCATAATAGATTGGAAGAAGCATAAATCATAATAAGATTCCAGTAAGAATGTGAAGTTAGTAAAATTTTAGAAGATACATATATCACGAACATGTATGGCAGTTAGGCAATAAACAGAGAAATAATTTTACCTTCAATAGTAAACCTTAATAAACGTTGGAACACATCAGTTAATAAATTATTTTTATCTTTTTTATTTTGTACATAATTTATAAATCTTACTGCTACATCTTGTTGTCTGTCTTTATATGCTTCTAACACATTTTTCTTAAGTAAAGGTAATAAAGCTTGCCGAAAGTGGTACCATTCATCTCCATTTCTGAAAATATAGTATTATTTATTGGTAAAAAATATAGTAAGAAGTTCAGGATATACTGCTATTGATTTATTATTACTTTAAAAGAGATTTGAATAATCTAATTTTTGACCAAGAAGACTGGATATCTGTTTCTTATTGAAGGGTATGAACGTTAATGGGTATTAACTAATGAAGCAGTATGATTCCATCTTTTGTACCTGAAAGTATGCACCAAATGGATTTTGCAGTTGTTAACAGATAAACAATATTACACTTCTGCAAGTATATAAACATTATCTTAATATAAAGACTCATTTACTCTCCAGTAAACTGTTGCTTCAGCAGGATGTATTTACCAACACACAGCCTGCATTGTGTCCTATAAGTCCCATCCTGCTTCATTGTAACTGTGTTTTCAAAGTCACACCTCATTGAGCTGTGACCTCTAAAGTTTTAAGTAAAAGGAAGAAAATGGTCTGTTACAGTTATTTTTAATAAGAAGAAAAAATGGATTAAAAAGCTATTAAATAATACAGTGACTATTAACTCTAAAGTATACTACAACATTTTAACTACAGTTACAATGTCAAGTGAATAAAATAATTTTTATTACCAATGTTGTCTATTTTACTTAAAATTTAAGAACACAGTTAAATATTACAGAGTGAATAGTCACTCTATTATTTAATAACTTTTTAATCCATACGTTGGATTAGACTACTTGTGAATGTCTTGAGTATTCTGCTTGGTCTGGCTGGACACCACTAAACAATTCACTGTCAGCTAAACAAAGACAGATATCCTAAATAGCAATTCATTGACTGCATACATTTGGCATCTGACAAAGTAGATTGGATACAGGAGATTGAATGGGATGATGTATAATTATATCCACTTACCAACAATTTTATATTTAGTTCTAGTGCTTTTGGAGTTCTATCTTCACGAACTTAAAACTAAAATTTTTTAATATGTTAAAACTAAAACTCTTGTAAATATTGTTTAATATTATAACGGTGGTCATCATAAGTTTAAAATCATGTCGACTTACGTCCTGTCACTATCAATGTCTCCACCGTTATGATAAATTTCAATTGAAACGGTATGGTCAACTCCCTCTATAGTTATGATTTAGTATCTGTTTGTACAATATATCATTATTAAAGCTTATTAGCTCATTCATCAATTTATCACTATTAAAATATGTATGGTACTTTTCTAAATGTAATGTGCATATTGTTTGAATAATCGAGTATATCAATAAAATTTTCCGACTTATAATTGTGTTAGATTTTTATATGTTTTGCAAAAGTAAATTTTTCTGTACGTCCTTTTTTATACAGTTCACATGCTCTTGTAATCTTTTACAGAATGAACGATTGGTTTTGCCAATGTATTTTAATTTGCAATCTGCAGATTTTAAGCTGTATACGCATTGTCCATTCAAATTGATTTTATTACCGTTTTTTATTTTAGATGGATCTATATTGTTTATATGTTTTAATATTAGTTCCATACGCAGTTTTTATACCAAATAATTTAAATATTTTGTTAAAATTTCTGTAAATGATGTTATACTCGATTTTAGCATAAATATTATTGTTATTATTATTACATAATTTTATGTTATCTTTTATGTAAATTTCATATTTTATTTTATTAATTAATCTCTAAGTTTTTGTTATATTCGTTAGCTGCAGCAATGTATTTAATTTTTTTTTTGTTTTTAATTTAAAATCACCATATTTTATATATCTTAATGCTCTGTATTACATTATTAAAAGTGGCCATTTTTTGGATATAAGGATGAAAAGAATTGCAATGCATACTATATTTTGCTTGGTGAGTTTCCTAAAAATGTCAACGTTTAATTTGTTATTTTTATAATCTTTATTCATATTTATGTCTAGAAAGTCTGTACTATTATTATTTTCCTTAGTTAAGGTAAATTTAATATTGTTATTTAAAAAATTCATTTTATTTAATATAGATTTCATCATACTGATTGCATTGTTGGTTATAAATAATAAAAGTGTTGTCAAAATATCTTTTATAAAATAAAATTTGATATTTTTTCTAAGTTGTTTATAAATATATTGGCCTATACTAAATGAAACAAATTCTTTAAATAAGAAAATAATGTTGGTAAATGGATTTAATTACCATTATATAATAGTACCAATGGGCCATGCTTGATAAAATTATTGAATGAGATACTTAAGCAGAAAGGAGATTTGTTGCAACAGACATGATGTGGGTGCATTATTTAGATGGTTCTGAATCCCCAAAAAAACAAAAACTATGTTGTCTCGAATGAGAAGATTACAACCATTTCTTTGGTTCTGAAGGAGTAATGCACATAGATTTCCACACACATTTTTGAGAAATAGATAATAGATATCACTGATGTATAATATTATTCATATCAGTTATATTAGCCTTATTAGTATTCAAAGATATAGTGAGATCAATTCTTAGGAACAAGAGAAACATCTGTGTCGTTTCTCTAGACTAATGATAATCCTTATTGCTGCTTGCATGAAAACCATCATCCAAACACTGAAATGAAAGATTATCCAATATCTCTCATACATTCTACAACTTTCCTCTCTTTATTTGTTTAGCCTCCAGAACTACCATAAGGTATTACTTCAGAGGATGAATGAGGATGATGAGTATGAACGTGAATGAAGTGCAGTCTTGTACAATCTCAGGTCGACCACTCCTGAGAAGTGTGGTTAATTGAAACCCAACCACCAAAGAACACCAGTATCCACGATCTAGTATTCAGATCCTTATAAAAATAACTACCTTTACTAGGATTTGAATCTTAGAACTCTCGACTTCGAAATCAGCTGATTTGCGATATTGCATTAACCACTAGATCAGCTACAGACTACCTTCTAGAGCTTAGACCCTTAAACTGTTGTTACCTTTATGATCTCAAAGACTACTTAGAAAAAAACTTCTTTCTGGATGCCACATGAAAGCTTTCAGACTGCTAGCACATGCATATTACAAATTAAAGGGATTGTATTGAGAAGAATCATCTTCAACTCTGATAAGTGGATTTGTTGATTTACCAACTGACTGATTTCAGAAGTCTCCCGATATCTAGTGGAACTTTTTGACTCAGTGCCTGTAAGTAGGAGATTTATTATTTATGAATTAGTGTATTAGTCTATTGCATAGACTACTAGGCAAGGAGAGACTATTAGTTACAAATTGTAAATAAAATGTTAGCCAGAGACAGTATCAAGGAACTACTAGAATTAAGCAATTACATGATTCAGTTTGACCTTAAACTGATCACCTCTCACTTGGGAGAGGTAACTAACAATAACTACCTTAATACTCTGACCTGATTAACAGTTTGCAATTCATATTTTCTAAACCCTTATAATTAAATAAAATATTACATAAGTTAATTTATCTAAGGCAAGGTTTCTCAACTTGGGGATCATAAAATTAGCTTACAACTTTACACGTAAATAATAATGTACTCATTTTATAATAAAAAATGTTTGTTTTTCTGTTTCAAAGTTTCTCCATACATGGATCTATGAAACACACAAAAACAAACTGTTTTCAAGTGATAAAAGATGATTCCTATATTTAGTTTCTAGTGCAACCACAGACAAAAAACCCTTTTTGCAGAAGTAAAATATGGCAAAAGAGATTAATATTTTCAATGCTTCGTGACTAAATTTCTATATTCACTTAGATGAGCAGTCCAAAACATATCTACATCTGAAGATGTGAATTGTAGTTGTAATGTTTTATCAGCAGACATTTTGATAGGTTAGTCGTGAATTTCAACTGGTAACTTACCAGCTGCAATAATATTTTCACTAAATGGATTCAGCACCCATCTATGCAAGAAATAATTTTTTTCTTTCGGGAAATAGTCTGCCCAATGAATTTTTAGCTCATGAAAATACATTTTCATCCTATCCAAATTGAAGTAAATAATAGTGTCTTCATCCAAATTCTTCTCAATATAATCGAAAGTGAGCAGAAACATATAAAAAATTTTGCTTTGAAGGCAAATAATCCAGATATCAAGCTTCTTAATGAAAGCATGAATACTGTCTGTCATGAATAAAATGTCTTTATCATAACCTTGTAAATTCACATTCAAGTCGTTTAAATGTGAAAAAAGTTCAGGAAAGTAAGCCAACAACAATATGTATTCATTACTGTATAAAAACATTGAAAATGGTGTTTGCTTATACTGGAAAATGTTATTAATTCATCTCACAATTCCAATAATTGCATTAACTCTTTCCCAGACGACAAATATCTGACTTCTGTATGGAAAAGATTTTTTCTTTACACTCATTTTATCATATACTTTAGCACACAGCCCATTCTGTAATGGTTGACTTAATAAAATTAATCATTTTTACAGCTTCACAAAAAATTTTTGTTGAGATTTTTTGTCAATTTCTAACAGCAAGAGCATGTTTGAAAAGGAAGCAGTGTATCCATTCTGCCCTTGGTATAAGAAAATCTTTTAATTTTTTCAGAAATCTACTGTACTTTCCTGTTATCGCCTTTGAATCATTACATACTGTGATACATTTTGTCCAATCTATGTTACAGTTTTTAGGGGTCACGTGAGTTATACAACCACCACTATAAATATATAAAATAAAATTATATAAATATATATGTTTATCTTATTTTTATATATATATATATATATATATATATACATATATATATAGCTATGATGTGTATGAGAATGATAAAAGAAAAATAATAACAAGTAGAAACATAAAAATATGTATGATAAATTAAACTATTAATTTGTTATCACAGAATTACCTTGTTTTGTTTTCATCATCCACTGTTTATAATAATTAAGTAAAAATAATAATATTTTATCTTATCTCTGTTGATTTGCGTTCTAATATAATAATTATTCTAATAGCTGTTCATTCCAAAATAAGCAGTCACAGCTTACAAATATATCTTTTCTTCAACTAGTACAAGTAATTAAAAATAAAATAGCTGCAATGCAATTCCTTCAAGAACATAACATACTGCATAACTGTTGTTATTGCGTGAACAATCATGAAATGGTTTTAAAACTATTGGACACGCATGATCGTTGGCGTTATAGTCAGAAGGAATGCAGGTTGTCAACTGGTTGCCGAAAAAATACATGGTTACAGGACAGCAAACTTCCATTTGATAAAATTTTTTTTTTCATTTATGCTTGGTCAAAGGAATTTTCTTCAAACAAATTTTGCAATGATGAGATCAGAATTGCGAACAATGCACTCACAGACTGGCAAAACTATTTGTGTGAGGTGTGCACAAATAATTTGTTAGTTAATGCCGTCAAAATTGGAGGTCCTGGGAATACAATAAAAATAGATGAGTCACGTTTTGTTTGCTGAAAATATAATGTCGGCAGGGTCTATCTGATATAGTTGGTTTTCGGAGGCATCTGTTTTGAAACAAACCAATGTTTCATGAAAACAGTGCCTAACCGGACAGCTGAATGTTTGCTTGCTGTTCTCAAACAACATGAACTACCAGGCACGACTATAGTATAGTTTCTAATTGTTGGTAAACATATAATAGAATATCGCAAATCATATGAATTACAGACATTTGCAGATAAACCATTTGCAAAATTTTATTCAGCCACTAAGTGAGGTACACAAGCAGCAGACTGAATCGCTTTGGGTTGCTGCTAAGCAAAAAAACAAGAAGGAATCTGGAACAGATTGGAACCTTCTAGAGTCCTATCTGTGTGAGTTTTTGTGGCGCCGAAAGTACAAGGGAGATTTATTTTTGCAGATTCTGCAGGATGTTGTTGCATTTTAGCCACCAGAATAAATATTCATGTATTCATGGTAACTTTGTTTGATATAAATGTTTATTTTTGTATATAAATTATCATTTTTTGTAAAAATAAATAAAAAACAACTAATAATAGAAAATTTAAAAGCCTTTGTTTTGTACATAAATTATTCTATTTTTAAAGATAAGTAAAAAATAAAAAAAAATACCTAAAATAAAGTGCTAAAAAACATGCTATTAAAAAAAGAACATATAAATGAACTAAAGTGCATGTACTGCAAGTGGTGGTCATATAACCCATGAGACCCATTTTTAATAGCTTCATTAGAAAAAAAAACATTAAAAAGGCAATGTCCTGATGCATGAACATGTACTGATTTGCAAAACAACATATTTTCTTTGACTGATCTGTCCCTATCGCATTCAGATCTAATAGAACATAAAAACTGAAATATGATTGCCACATCTGTTGATTTATCAAATTGAATACTAAAAAATTCATTTGAACTCACTTGCTGAATTATCTGATCACAAGTATTGGCAGTAATGTCATTGATTCATCTTTATACTTTGTCATTAGAAAGCAGAATTTCTTTCTTCTTTCATGTCTATTAAAACACTAACCATTTCAGTTACAGCAGGTAATATGAGGTTTTCTGCAGTTTTATGGAGTTTGGACATGTTAGCTACTCTTAATCGTACAAGATAAGATGCTTCAATTATATAAACACACAGTAAGACAAGACCTACAAGTAGAAGCTTAATGATTTCTCAAAGTATGAAATATTCATTCAAAAAATTCCAAAGGATAGCTTTTATGACCCAGATAATAAATTTCTAAGTGTCAAATTAATTTTGATGGCTTCATGTTTTCATTGAAGAGGACTTGAAAGTAAAAATCACAAGTTGGCTTTCTGTTCAACGAAGTAAAAGATAATTTAAATAACTGTGATTGTACAACCTTTATATATATATATATAAAAAAAAAAAAAAAAAAAAAAAAAAAACGTTAACCATTTAACTGCAAACTAAAAAACTGAAACCACTATTATTTTCACTGAAACTAGGCTTTTCAATACTTAAATAAAGGCACTAGTTGCACGCTTTGCATTTGAGACTAAATTGATGTTCTCTAATTCATTATGCCTTTTTCGAACATGTTTAAATGTATCTTACGCGTGTTTAAACATGATGGTTTCACAGCAAATATTATGCACGCAAATTAAATTACAAGGGGCATGTACTCATCAAGCTGGAAACTGTAAATTGCTCACGTTTGTACACTTCATACATGCCACACCTGTAGCTATTAAGGCATTTAAATAGTTTTAAGTAGGTTTCATTGTGTTGGAGTTGGGAAAGAGGTCACAAAATATTCATTATATATATATATATTTTTATTTTTGGGAGTAGTAGAGTAAAAAAAA
>JAAAKQ030126306.1:0-13638 GCA_010016005.3 Zanna intricata | reverse complement strand
TACCGGTGTTCTTTGGTGGTTGGGTTTCAATTAACCACACTTCTCAGGAGTGGTCGACCTGAGATTGTACAAGGCTATACTTCATTCACATCATACTCATTCATCCTCTGAAGTAATACCTTACGGTAGTTCCTGAGGCTAAACAGATGAAGAGGTATTTTTGTCTAACTTTACAATTTTCAATGGATAGACTATTCTTTTTTTTTATCCATCCATTTTTATTAACTTTGAGCCTTCCACCCAGGTGATGCCCATGGGTTTTGGCTAGATGCCCACATATAAATGCTTGACTGATTTATCTCTTTTAATTAATGTTCTCTTGAAATTAGTCCGATATAGAGAGAGCAACTTTATTTACGGACCTTTTTTTTAATCCATTTTCAAAACTATAGTTGTAAAAAAATTCCAACATAAGATTATGATTATGCTTTCTCTTTTTTTTCTGTTTAGCCTCCTGAACTGTCGTAAGGTATTACTTCAGAGGATGATTTGTTGGAATGTAAATGACGTGTAGTCTTGTACAATCTCAGGTTGACTACAACTGAGAAGTGTGGTTAACTGAAACCCAACCACCAAAGAACACAGGTATCCACGATCTAATATTCAAATCCGTATAAAAGTGTAACTGCCTTTACTAGGATTTGAACGTGGTTATCCTTTCTAATAATCTGAAGTGCAACATCATGTGAACCAGCTGTTTTTTATTTTGATAAAAATAAAATTATTATTTAGAGTACTGTTATACAATAACCGAATGCATTCTAAGAACTTTATCTTTTTCAGGAATTCGTTTAATGCTACGCCTTGAAAGTGGGTCGACAAATTTGATCGTATCGCTCTCGTATGTCTTATTCATCATTGCACGACTGAAATATGTGTCGCAATTTCCTCTTTAGAGAAATATAAGTTATTGGGAAATTAAATTTAAAATTGATAGTATCATAATTATTTTCTTAGATACAATATTTCAGAAGGCAAGGACATCTCCAATCTATGCAGTATCCAAGCTTCATCGTTTACAATCGTGCGGGAAGAATTCTTGGAAAGTGAACACTTCTTAATTGTATGATTCATCGAACTATGACCATGATGACCACAACTAGTCCCATATAATGTCAATTAATCATAACAATTGACGTCATAAAAATGACGAAATTAATAAAATATATACAAATTTAACGTAACAGATGGTAACGTCTTATTACCGGTTTATGACGTTGGTAAAATGATTCATTTACAGTAAACAGTAATTTCCCCACTTTCCGACTACTTTCTAAAAATAGATATAACAATTATATTTTACTTATCAAAAAACCTCACACCTTAAAGTCGTTCAAGAATGTTTAGAACAGCATGTCAAATCACTGGGAAAATAAATTACGTAACTTTCCCCGTTCTGGATTAATCATTCTGTATTATAAAACTGCTAGAGCATATAATAATATAAAGTGCATCACTGACGTACACAACCAATAATGAGAAAAAAGTTTTTTTTTAACTGTAATTCAGATTATTTAATAAAGCTTCATTACAAAATATGAACTAGTTCTCTTGTTTTTTAATTATTTATGAAAATAATGTTTACAATCGGTTTATCTACGGTCACAAAATACAACTAATTAATGTAAATTGGCATAACTGTATAAATTAATTATGTTACAACTGTGTTTTTTTGTATTTTTACATATTTAATTTACTACTACTTTATATATTTATATTTCAAAGTATTATTATGAATTTTAACCAGTTACTAGTATTAATTTTTATTTTAGAATTAATTATATAATTTGTAACGCTACTCCGATCAAGATTTTACCTCTGTTTCCCTTTATTCAGCAAATGTTGAGGCAGTTCCTACTTTATCCATGGAATAACACATCCACCCATAACCAGCTTGATCTATACAATGTAGTGTGTGTCGATCATGGTTTTATTATGGTTAAGTCGAACATTCTTAGCTGAACATTATTATTTTTAATTACATTTTTGTTCATTGTTCTTTCATGGTATGCATACATAATCTAATGAATGACTTGAATCAGTGCTCTATCGAGGAAATTTTTATCCGTAATTCCATATTGGTTATAAAAAAAAAGTTGTAGACATAACTGTGAATTGCATACCATGTGAGAAATTCAGCAGCTTCAACTAAATCAGAGTGTTTAACCACAGTATCTCTTGATACTTTTCATTTGGAAGGTTACGACTTAGTACTATGGGCAAGTACGGCATTCTTCACTGAAAATTTTCCTTACAAACAAGCACAAGCATATTCCCAAGCACAAGCTTTTATAAATTTATGTGAATAAATTACTTCAAAACGAATTAGTGATAGAAACAGGCTACATTCAAAGTTGCAAGCTGTGAAAAATACGAGAAGTGTACAATGAAAATTTTATTTTTGTTTATTTGTCCATGTGACATATATTGTCAGAGATTCTTATTTTAATTAGATATATTTTTAGTAAAATTGAATCTCATTTTATTATACCTTCATGAAGTAGATAAAACTGTGCCTGTCGTTACTATACGTAAGTACGAATGCTAGAACTTATGAGCGCTTCCTCCGCGTAACCGTTCAGTTAAATTAATAAATCTTTAATTTTAATGGACTTAAAATAAGACATTACATAAATAATATCATGAATGAACAGATATATTTCTCCACGAACAAAAAGAAATGACTCAGTATTTACCTGGATGGATCAAGGGAAACTGGAATATCATTTTGATCAGAGAAGGCACACATTACACAAATCATTTAAAATATAAATCAGATGTGACGAAGGTCCATATAAATTATTTAAAATATAAACACATGAAGATACTAAATATAAAAAATAGCAACAAAGTAGTTTAAAATTTAGAAGACATTAATGAAACACTTTCGATCATGTATTTTTATCCGTAGAATAGAATACAGAAAATTCAGGTTTTCCCAACTGCTGAACCGTATTAGGATTTATTTATTTCATAAAAATAGACACAGAGTTAACACTATGTCACATTTTTAATCAAAAGTAATGCAGATTTCTTGTCTATTAGTTATTTATTACTTGGATTTTGACCTTGAAATACACTTTTATTATTATTTTGTTTTATGGATATTCCTACAGTTAAAAAATTAACACGAAGAAATTACACACGCAAAATATCATTTACTATAAATAATTGACAACATTTTTCTTTTTTTCTGTCATGACATAACAAAATGCTTATTCTATGTGAAAAAACTTATGTTCATAAGCATTTTCACATGTTAATAACAAACGTGATACAAATAAACTAAGAATCAACTGATTTGGAAACCCACTAAGAATGATTAATTTCTATTAAAGATTATGTCTCAAGAATTGTTAGAGAATAAATGTTTAAAGCTGTTATTACACTATAAAATTAACTTATACGTATCTACACAATAGCATAATTTATGTATAATATACAATATAATTTACACGTCAAACTACATGAAAATTTATATTTACTTAGTAAACATTTAAGTTCGGTTCTTAGAAGAGAAGTATTGAAAATTTAAGAGAAGTTGTAAGCAATTTTCATTTTACAAAATAAACCCTGATTAAAAACAGAATTTTTTAATTTTTTGTAATGGCTAGAAAAGATTTAACATGAAAATTATGAAAAGAATATGCTTTGTAATTAATCGATTTATTTATAAATAGCAAAATAACAGGTTGACGCTCCCCACAACAGTAATGATGGATGATACTGAATTTTATAGCGTATAAAAAATGTCACGCCTGACCGGGACTTAAATCTACAGTATGTTGTCTTAGTGATTAAATTCGGCCGATCTCCTCTTTTAATATTTCTTGTAATATAACATGAAAACAATTAGTCGATTTAATAAAATAAAAACCTACTTAAAAACATTGTCCTAAACATATATTTTTTTAAAATTCTTCTTTAAATTTATTGATGTGTTGGAAGTAAGCACTAAATTAAAAAATCTGCCAAATTATTTCCTAAGTTATAGGGTGATCTTTTTAAGATGGTTTTATTTAATTTATAAAATTAGTTTTATTTTTATATTTCTTACATTTATTTAATATATAAAAAAAAAGAATAGATAACAAAATATCCGTCTGGAAACAAGCATTTCGTTCAGGTGGGTAATTATTGTCTGCGGTTGTGGACGAAGCAGGTTTGAAAGGTTAGCCACAGTCGGTAGAGATGTGGTTGCCTGGCATAGCAGAGCGAACGCTGTTGCATTGTGAACCACTGATCGGTTTTTAGGGTAGCAGCAAAGGGAATTCATTTCAAACAGAGTAGTGTCAGTGTGGACAGTTATGTGTTTCTCTTGTTAAACCGCGGCAGGATAAAGAAAAGTGCACAATGTTGATATACTTGTACAGCTCGAAAGAGTTGTTATGGAAATCAAAATTATCATAACAGATCGCTACGTGGAGACGCCTAGGGTAATGGAAGGGTAAAAGCTTGTGTAGCTCTTTCTAGAGACCAAAAATATTAAAGTTATAGCTAATCTTTCTTGTGTTGAAATGGCGTCTCGATAATTTTTAGCCATTTTCTTTACGTCAGTTTCAGTCGATGAATATAATGTAGCAAAATCGTCTCTGATTATTCAGCAAAATTGTATTTTCAAATGTCACGTCTTTTAATAGATTATTACTGCAGTGAAATAGATTCTGATTCAACCGGTTGAACCTGGATCAGTGCTCTGATTAGTTTTGCTTAATTAGATTATGAATTAAAATAAATTAAGTCGTTTGATCTCTCCATTATGATTGATGAACGAACTGAATCGCTAGCTGCGGTCTACCAAACGTGTGCATCATGTCTGCTGCGCGAGGCAGATAAATTTGTTTTTTTTTTCTTTTTCTGTTTAGCCTCCGGAACTACCGTAAGGTATTACTTCAGAGGATGAATGAGGATTACATGTATGAATGAGAATGAAGTGTAGTCTTGCATAATCTCAGGTCGACCGCTCCTGAGATGTGTGGTTAATTGAAACCCAACCACCAAAGAACTCCGGTATCCACGATCTAGTATTCAAATCCATATAAAAATAACTACCTTTCCTACGATTTAAACCTCAGAACTCTCGAACTCGAAATCGGCTGATTTGCGATGTCGCGTTATCCACTAGACCAGCCCAGTGGCCATAAGATAAATTTGTTTGCCGCGCTCGAACATAACTCACATGGTAACCGCGCAATGGATAACTCACCTTATGAAATGTAGAAGTCCAGGTTTCAGTTTTAATAAAAATAAGATAAGGAATGCAAAGTAACAACATTGATAATACTAAGTTTAAGCTAAAACTATGGGGAATTAACATTATTTTCTCGTTAAGTTTTATAAATAATTTTCTTGTCAAAATATTGTAATTATCAAAATTAGATCAAGCTAGATATGCGTCATTACGCTGTAATCCTGTAGTAAGCAATTATGATTACAATATATATATATGTTTAGATCGTTTATGAAGGGAATGTAATTTTACCTTTTAAAAATTTCGTTTAAGTTATTTGAAAAAAAGAAGTTATCTGTGGGATCACCATTAGTACTTTCTCTACAGAAAAACCCCATCCAGATCAGTCTGATGAATAAACATATAATTCAAAATATAAACATAACATTTGCATAGGCAAAACAAATAAAATATATGCGTTTATTCTTGAATATACGTATAAAAACAGTAAAAGTTTACACGAACTGAATGGAAAACCTCTTCCTTTTTTTTTTTTTGAAATTAGTCAGAAAAATATTCATCTCGCTTATATGAGATTTCTTGTATTTCAGTGGTATTGGAGAAAATAAGTTAGAATATGTTACTGTAGATAGAGGATAATCGAGCCAACTGAGCAGGTCTAGTGGTTAATTCGTCATCGCAAATAAGCTGATTTCGAATTCAAGAGTTCTAAGGTTCAAATCCTAGTGAAGGCAGTTACTTTTATTCGGATTTGAATACTAGATCTTAGGTACAGGTATTCTTTGGTGGTTGGGTTTCAATTAACCTTACATCTCAGGGGGACGGTCGATCTCTCTTTTTTTGTGTTAGGTATCGTAAGGTATTACTTCAGAGGATGAATGAGGGTGATATGTATGAATGAGAATGAAGTTTAATCTTGTACAATCTCAGATCGACCACTCCTGAGAAGTGTGGTTAATTGAATACCAACCACAAAAGAACAACGCTATCCACGTGCTAGTATTCAAATCCGTATAAAAGTAACTACCTTTTACCTACCTTTACTAGGACTAACTACCTTTACTAGGATTTGAACCTAGGAACGGTCGATCTGAGACTGTACAAGACTACATTTCATTTACATTCATACATATCATACTTTGAACTAATACCTTACGGTAGTTCCAGAGGCTAAACAGAAAAAGATAGAGAATAATCATTCATTTATAATATCTGCCAACTAATCGATGGCTGTACATTTAGTACTGTAAATTAAGGCAGACATTTAAATAGAATTGCATATAGATTGAATTAAGAGAGCGCTTCTTTTTTGCGAAAACAAAGTTTAGCATCTAATTTATTTTTATTAGCAATAATATAAAATTTACTGACATACCAAGAGAATTATTTTTAACGTCACGGTAAGTTGTGGCAAGTATTTACAATTTTAATAAAATTGTAAATGTTAATGTTTTAAATGGAAAGTACATTTTTTTTTTACTATATGAAATTAAATTAAATTTTCTTCAATATTACATTAATTTATTATTGTAAGTAACAATCTGTACTTGTTTTTATCGAATATCATAGTAGTAGCATTTAAGTTTTTTTAGTAGTAATTTATTATTTCTTTGTATAATGTATTTTATAGAAGTTTCATGATCCTTCACTCGTGGATAAATTTTTTAAGATTGGAAGACTACAAAGCAGATTGTAAGCCTTTGATACAGTCTAGTAATTTGTGATAATAATAATAATAATGCATAAAGAAACGTCAAATTAAGTTTTATATTTACTGGCTACAGAACATCAAGGTCAGTTCGTCGAATTTTTTGCTGTTATAATCTTTTTTAGAAAACAAGGATGCAGCTGAACAAAAGTTATAAAAATTAGTCCTAGTAAAAGACCTGCTTCCATATTATACAAATAAAAGAAAAAAGACTTTAATGGATAATTCTTTAAAAAGTATGGTATCGTAAAAGCTTTTATATTTATTTTATATTAATGTTTTAATTTGCTAAGTTTTGATGCCCCACTTAAATAATACGATGGCAAATGCCAGTAATATATTTGCACTCATGTGACTGAAGGGAATTTTTAACTGTTGGCAGGATTGTACGCTTAAGTATTACGCTAACAGTGCTGCCAAGTGGAGTACTGCAGTTGTGTGTGGCACTTAACTAGTTTTGTCTTGCGCTAAGTCGATATTGTGAGATTACATCTGTTACTGTTGCTGCAGTATAAGTTTTCCTTGAGGTATTATTGATTACTTTATTTATTTTTTTTTTATAATTGACAAATTTTGTGTATCGTTGGTGCATCATGATTGAAAGAACTTATACATTTAAGGCGTGGCATTTGGCTTTAAGAACATACTTTTAAAGCCTTCGAAAATGTGATAAAACAGTTAACGACAAATTGGCTATAGATATACCTGTTGCGCATTCTGATTTATTATTATTAATACTTTCTACTGTTAGTGTTGAATTACTTATTGTTTATTCGTTGAATTATGATTTATTTTTCTTTATAGCTGTCATTTAAATACTAATCTCATAGTACGCGCATTTTTGCTTAGATCTATTTCATTGATAATTTTGACGAAATTTTTAATTATTGTACGTAAGTAAATATTGCTTTTTAAAAATAGTATTCTTGAAGTTTATAATAGTTCGTAATTATGATGATAATGCCACTTACTGCGAGCTGTTGTGAAGTTAAAACTGTCTTTTTTCTCTAAAGTAGAAATAAGTTTTATTGAGCCTCAATCAGTTATATAATGTAAGATTTTTAAGTCTGTAAACGAATAATTGCAATCGCAATTTAACAATTATGTTGTATTTTCAGTTGTCAGACTTGCCTGCCTAGAAATATTGTTTTAAATTTAAAAATAGTTGACGTTACCAAAAAAAAAAAAAAAAAAATCAGATTATTTTTCAAGTTTACTGGAAAATTTATTGATTAAATAGGACATTAGTTTGGAAATAATGGTTTGTAGCTAATTATTTCATCCTTCATTTAAAATATCTCCTCATTTGTGTTAGACAAAAGTTGCTTTGTTTGTTACCAGCAACGTATTATTTCTTGTATTTTCAATTGTTTAGGTTAGTTCCATCCTGGAATTAACCCTGGAATATTTATACATCCGATTATAGTAAGATGTTTTGATTTTAATAAAGTGGTATGTGTTTTTAAGATAGGAATTTTTTGGCTCTTAAATTTTATTTTCTACATTGATATAAATAATAAAAATATGTAACATTTAAATTCATTCTCGATTAGCACTTTTGTTTTCAGATTTTAATGTTTTTCAGCATCTCACATTACTATGGAGGAATACAAGTATTTAATAGAGTATATTTCTTATTGATCTTATAGTTGTATTTATCTCTTATATTTAATTTCACTAAAAATTATGCTTTTAGAGGACATGTGATATAATAGACTAAATTAAATTGAAAATGTAGAACTAATATTTTTATTTTTACATCCTATATTAAATTGTACATTTTAATACATTTATCTTGCTCATGTAAAATAAAATATTTTGTTTTGAAATACTGTATTAAATAAATGAATTAACTGACATTTATGTACAACTTTCTTGTGTACGTTTAGTTGAGAAGTTAAAATTTAAGCCCTATGTATATATAATTTTCTATTTTACCATCTAGGACTAATATTTTTACTGTTGATGACTGTAATCATTGATTTTTTTTTTTGCTTTTCCTAAGAAGAGAATTGGTGTTTGTGTAATAATTAATCTGTAATAATTTAGATAATGAAAATATTCAATAATTTTTTAACAATCTGAATAAAACTTATAAAATTATTGTGCAATATGGTAAACTAAAAAATTCATGTACTTTATTATTGTTTTATAATAGGATTATGAAAGAATGTAACTTAGAAGTTGGAGATATTATATTAATAAAAAATTACGACAGTTTAAATTAAAAATAAATTATAATAGTTTAAGTTAAGTGTTCAAAAAGCAATTTTCCTCAACAATTTGAGTTTTTTCTGAGATTGTTATCCCAGCAAAAAAAAACATACATACTCTGGGAAGCCTTTTACATGCATTTTAAATTTAATTATAAATCTACTTATTCCAAGAATCCAGTCAAACATTTTGTCACACTAGCACCCATATCATAAGTACACAGATCTACCTGCAAAAAAAAAAAATTGTTATTGATATACATAAATGAACTTTAGCTTCTATAAGTTACAAGTTTTATTTAATTTATAATTAAAATTAGCTATAATTTATTAGCTTAAAACATACAGTTTTTTTTTTTAAATAAAAACTTGCAACGATAGTGTATGTTCTTAATTTTAGTAAATTAAATCTATACACTTTATGTAAAAGAAGTACAATTTCTTTCATAAGAAAAGGAAGATGGTTAATCAGTTGCTTTTTTAACCATCATTTACTTATTAATTTATTTTGGAGCAAGACCAAAGAATCTATATTAAACCCAGTTAAAAAGTATATTTTACATTAGTTTGTAGTTACAACAAAATATTAAAGGCAACCTTTTATTAGAATTTTTTACCTGATGAGAGGTTATTTAACTTTATTACTGAAGTGAATAAAATGAGTCATGTTGTATATAAATATTGAAAGACTTAAAAAAATTAGTCTTTGTCTTGGTCTGTGTGTAATGTAATAGTTTTGCATGTAATGACATGGTTTGATTTACAGCATTATTTCACATGTCATTCCATCTTCCTTATTAAAATAAGGGATTGCATATTTGAGATTGTAATCAGTACTATTAAAATAATTGTGTGCGCGTGCGCTTAATACTATATAAAAATCCAACAAAACAAATGTTGTATTCAAATAGAAGACCAAAAATTACTTGATGACACCGATGGCACTTGTATCAAACTTGATAATTATAATCAAGGGAGATATCTAAGCATCATGCGAGAACCAATCTACCAATTGCTTTCAAATTTTCAGGATACATTCATGTTGATGCAGGAATGGTTTTAAGCCATAGAGCAAGGCTTTACTACGTTTGGGGATAAGAGGGGGTATCAAGAACGAAAGAAATATTGGAGGAAAGAGAGCTTTTCAGGTTTTTATTGTTATCTTACAGTATTCTTACAACCATGAGGATAATAAACTCTGCAGAGGGCCAGGGAACGGAGCCCCCTGGGCAGATGAGAACTATTCAGTATTAAAGTTAAAAAGATATGTGGGTTCATTGTTTACTAATCATTTGAAGTTACATGGAAACAGCAGGAGTGGTATTCTATTAATCTGTAAATCACAGTAATTAAAATTACAATTTATTTAACAAGTGACATCACTTCAAAATTATTGTTAAATGACTTTCTTTCAAATTAATAGAGAATTTCCTTCTGAAGGTCTTTCAGAGTTATTCTCTTTGCTCCTTCCTCAGTAGAATGTACCAGGGATATTTCAGTTAAGAATATCCCAGGAATTTTATTAATTTGAAAGTGAGTAATTTACTGCAATAACTTGAGATTATATTGATTCTGATTAACCTGCTGAGTTGAAACAATGTATGTAATGCAGAATGGGGTAGATTAACACTATCGGTTACTTCTTGTGCATTTAAAGTTCATTAGATGCAAGAGGAACAGTCTTTGTTATTGTCTTTGAGAGTAATAATATTCACATTTCTTTCCCTTGTAAGCCTGCATGGGATCCTATTACTCTTGAAAATAGCAGTCTTGTTTTCAGGAATGATATCTCACTCGTACTGATTTGCTTACTATCATTACAACTATTTTTATTTAATAGATCTGATGGAATTTATTTTTAATGTTGAATTTCATATTTGGGCAAAATGATGTATATAGTTTTTCCAATTCTTTTCCCCTCCATTTTTAAGTTTTCTCACTATAACTTGCAGGATTTGAGGATTACATTTTCTAAAATGATTGGTAGTTAGGGTTTTTTGCTTTTCAGTTCTTTTTATTTTTCTCTGTGAAAAAGCAATTGAAATCATTTGTACAGTTTTGATTTTAAATTTTTTAACAGCAGTATATGCAGCTCAGTGATGAAAAATAATTTGAAATTTTTAGTTTTTGGTTTGGTCTATCACTCGGAAATATTTATTTATGGATCAAATGCAGGTTGATGCTCAATTACAATATTGTAATATATGAAAATTGCTGTGGCTAATTTGTACTTAAAACCAGAACCTTTGGAAAAAAAGCAAAGATGCTACCGTTCTGCTCTGGGGATCGGTGGAATAGTAATTACTACAATAAAGAAATGATAATGTATTTTGAGTTACTGAAATAAGAAAGGAAAATATAATAAGATATTAAGAATTGCCAGTAATAATAATAATACCATTGCTAAATTACATTAATGTGAACAATATAAAGATGGGAAAAATGACCTTGTGCTGTTACCATACAGTACAATTTAGTGCTTGTGAAATATTACCAATTATAAAAATGTATTGTGGTGGAAGAGGAACTAATTAGTAGAGTAGATTTAGAAATTATACCATGTAAAGTAATTTTGAAAGCATTGGGTTATCCAGATTTTTTAATTTAATAATTGATAGAAGAAATTAAAAAAAAAAAAACATTACTTTTGGTATAAAAAAGAGCACTTAAAAAAGCATGTGCTTTATAAAATACACATTAATGCTGTACATTTCAGTAGTTTTGGTTTTACAGTTATTTTAATTTGGGAAGCAAGAGAGCTAATAATCTAAATAAAAAAAGAAATTAAAAAGTTTATCACATTTACTAATTTTGTATAAAATAAGTTTCTTAGATAAATAAATAGATTTTACAACATTAGTTTAAAAAGAAAGCTCAAATTATTGAAATGTGAATTTAAATATTTCTATAATATTTTATTTTTAGATGACTTAAAAATTTTCCAAATCCTGATTAGGTGTAGATATTGGATCTAAGCCCACCGGGTTGGTCTAGTGGATAATGTGGCATCGCATATCAGCTGATTTTGATCAAAGTTGAGAGTTCTAAGGTTCAAATCCTAGTAAAGGTTTTTTATACAGATTTGAATACTAGATCATGGATACCCGTGTTCTTTGGTGGTTGGGTTTCAATTAACCACACTTCTCAGGAGTGGTCGGCCTGAGATTGTACAAGAATACACTTCGTTCACATTCATACATATCATTCTCTTCAGCAATACCTTACGGTAGTTCCGGAGGCTAAACAGAAAAAGAGAGAGGTGTTGGATCCAAAATCTTTGGTATAGCAGAAAATTATGGTATCTGCTTGTGCCACCAAGAAACAAAAATAAGTTTTCAATAATAAAATTAATGTGTTTTAGTATTTTTGGTAATTTTAACATAGAGTGTGATGTTTGATAACTGATAGTAAGGAATCTGGGTTGAAATTTTCAAAAAGGATTTGTGAAATTTGTAATGTAGTGTTTGTAGCTTGATTTTTTTGTTAAAATGAAATCTTGACCATATAAATGATTAAAAGAGAACTGACTCAAATTTCTATCTTATCACGTTTTCCCTTGGTGGATATTACATCAAAAAATTTTCTTTTCATCTAGAGGAACACCAACTTTTAAATGTTTCAAATAAAAAAAAATAAACAGTCAAGCTTTCAGTTGTGTAAATTACTGCATTGTAAGTTACTTCATTCATTCTTCACGTTTTATTAAAGCAGGTTTTATCATTTCTGCATAAATGAAGAAATTAAGATAGATAACGGGCACGAATTGAGATAAACAATGTCATTGAACCTAGTTCTTTTTCTTCAATTATAAATTAAATACAAAGATAGCTTGAAAATAAAATGCATTTTTTTTAAATTAATTTTTTAAAGTAATTACTATTACTAAAGACAAATTTAAATTAGATTGAATGATTTTTTTTTGCACATATAATTTTAATTGAATTTGTATTACACAAGTAGTAGTTACAAAAAATTACATCTCCCGCCTACTAGGAAAATGATAGTATAAATAAAATTTTCTGTTAAAGTAGCTAATATCTCTGAAACATCTCTCTTTAGTATTGATAAATGAAATGCTTTTTTTTTATTCTGCATGTGAGAACATTTAAATATTTCTAGCAGAATAGTTTAATAAGCTACTCAATACGTTAATGGTGAAAAATTATCTATGAAGTACAGTACACTCACTGTTCAAGTGTAAATATTTTCATAATGATGCCATTATCGATAAAGTTATACTTACTACGGTTTCAAAAATAGTAAATTAAAGAAACTTCATATCAGCCAGTGGTTCCCGAATTTTAAAAAACATTGATTTAAATAGATGTATAAACTATGTATGAGTATTATGATTTTTATTTTGCCAGGTATGTAGTTTTCCTGCATAGCTATACATCCCAACCCCCGTAGGGGAAGACACCCAAGTGACAATTCCGGTTGCCACACCAGCCCTCCCGTTCCTAGCCCTGAGGGGCTTTACCGGGAGTCATCTTATTGACCTTCGTACTGATTACATATCTCAGTCA
>JAAAKQ030126283.1:10004-31854 GCA_010016005.3 Zanna intricata | reverse complement strand
GTGTGTGTGTGTGTGTGTGTGTGTGTGCGGTGAGTAAGTAAAGTAGTAGAATGAGGAAATCTGATAGAGAGAAAGAGAGAGAGAGGAATAATAGAACCTGAACGGTAGGGATAGTGTGTATAAATGAAAAAGTTATGTTATTACAAATGTATGATAACTGCTTTTATTACATAACCTTCATGCAAGTGTGAACTAACTGCATTTCATAGCCTAGTTATCATTGCAACTCACAGCAATAGATATTTAATAATATATATATATATATATATATATATATATACTATATTTATCTTGTAAGAGAAAAGAGATTGGACAAAAATATACTTGCATATGCACTATGTCAAATTATTAAATAAAATGAAATTAATTTATTTAAAACACTTTTTAGTTGTCTTGTTTAGAATGCTGTATAACATTTCTTTTAAATTTGTATAAGTTTATGTTTTTGTGATGGTTTTGTGTTTAATGTTATTTATATATATATATTTTTTTTTACACAGGGCCCTTAAATTAAATATGATAATTCTGGAAAATTTTATTTCAAAAGAGGATATGAAAAAAGCTATGGCACGTTTGTATTATGATGAAGAGGAAGATGTATGGAGGACTATGCCAGAATCAGAGCCTACAGAGGTAACTGGGAGATTGGTTTCTGATCCTTCATTAAGAAGGCCAGAAACTGACTACTCACGAACAGCCGCTAGAATGGGTCTTAATAGCAGATATCGTGTAAGCTAAATTTTAATTGTAGTTTGCCTGCCCACTTAATGCATTATTTTTTTGTCAATTTCTGTGGATGCCATCTCTGGTTGAAGGATGTTGTTTTTTTTTTTAATTTTTTAATTTAAATACAATTCTTAAAAAATAAATTTATTTTCTTTACTATGTTGTTCTCTTTAAATCTTGTACATTTCTAGAATAGTTGTGTTTTTTGTGTTTTTCTGTATATAGTACTGTTTTTTTCTTTGCACTGTGCTTGTTGAAATAGGAATGTATTCAGCAGAAAATCTTAAGACATATTATCTTGACAGCTGTTGTTGACAAGCTAGGGTATAAATTTGTGAGTAATTACAGTATTGGTTAGGTTTGAGTCATACTGAACAGATTTCAGAAATATTATAACTACTGCCAATTCAAATTCAGAATATGAATTAGATTAGACTTATCTGAGATTAAAAATGGAGTTGTGCAGTTGTAATTTATCATAGATACCTGTAATTTTTTTTTAGATAGATTTTAAAAATGAAATAAAATATTTATAATAATAATATTAATTAAAAGTGAAATTTGTTCCTTTTAAATATCATTACCTACATTGCCTGGTGGGAAATCTTTACAGTTGTTTTAATAGCCAAACTTTTTTATTTATTGCTTTCATAACCATGGGCATTAGCATTTTTTCTTCTTTTTTTCAGAAAAATTTGTTGTGTTGAAAGTAGATAATGTGAGGTTTTATATTAAAGAATTTGTTTAGTTTTATAAATGATGACCTTAATTGATTCATCCTGTAAGTTTTAAATAATTATTTTTTGAGATCTATATCAAGTTTAGTAACATGTTTGTAATAAATTCTTTTCTATTAACATTTTTTTTAGTTTTAAAATTCTATTAACAATTAGTATATTATTGTATTCAATAACTGATTATTTTCAGTAGTGTTATTTATTCTTATATTGCAGATAACTTAAAGACACCTTTTTAACATTTTTTTATTCAAAAGTATTGGATTTTTTTTAGGGAGAAAATATTATATGTACTGAGCTGGAACAACTTGGACGAACAACACGTAAATATGAAGGACCTACTGTCTCACCTTCAATCAGATCAGTTATGGAAGCAGCTTTACAAGTTGAGGATGACATTGATGTAGATGCAGCCCCGATTACAAAACGCCACTACCCCAGGTATGTAATAAAAATATAATAAAATGAATCCAAAAGACAGTTGATCAAAAGATGTGGATCCAGACTATATTTTCAAAATTTATTTCTGTATTTTTTATGACTTTTAAAAATATATCCTCTGAATGTTTTGAAACATATAATTGCTATTTTACTTAAGGTTCCATTGAGAACTGTTATTCCTTAATTATTGAGCATATGAATGGATTAGAGAATGTTAAAATTTAACGAGTTTGAAAGATGTTTTAGCAATCTATTTTATTTTTTAAGGAGTTATGGATATCCTGAACTGTTAACTACTTTCCTCTGTTTGGATAGTATTGTATAAGGGATTATTTGAGTATAAGAATTTAGAGCTCAGTTCCTGAATGGAGACCATTGGTATATGAGGCAGAGTAAACGGAAATAGTGATTTATTGATGAAGTTGAGTACTAACTAGAAATTAATTTCGTTTATATGTTATTAATAATAATTTTATATTTCAACCTATATAAAAATGTTCTGTGTATTTTTGTATGAGGTCTGTCACATTTTATTGCAAGTATCTTTCTGTGAACAGTACAATTACCTAATTTTAAAATATTAAGTAAAGGAGTATATCGATAAAAGTTATGAAATGCAGTTTTAAATAACCTGTTACAGAAGTCAAACCATACTCTTAAAACTAGTTTTATCTAGTAGTAACTGCTGAATGACTTCAGCATTAACATTTGAAATATTGAGATCAAACTACATTAACTTTGCTGAATAACTTATAAAAATGGATTTATGCATTTTCTATTTTAAACAAGCGCACATTTTTTGAATTCTGTTACCCAAATTATGTAAATGAGAATACATGTGATTCATCGCCAATGTACAATCAATCATTTCCTTAACATTTTTTTTACATTATAAATAATGCACTGTATGTGTGTGTATATACAACATATTATTAAATGAAGAATAAAGAATGAGATAAATCATCAAGAAAAAACCAATAAAACATCCCAATATGTTGTTCATTAAAACATATTGTTATAATGTTATTTCTGCATAGGAGTTGATTCAGATGAATACCATTGTTATTATTATAATAGAGACTCAATAAGAATATATTAAATTCTAATTATATCATATGTACTAGTAACACTATTTGTATTTAAGTTTTGTAGTGTATTTTTAATATTACATGAAATATACTGAAGGTTAGAGGTCATGCAGACATTTAGTAATAACAAGTACACATGCTCAGACCACTGCCTTTTATCAGTTAAGTGAACCTGTACATTTCATTATAAGTGTATTGTATGATACATCTCATTCTGATGATAACTCCTTTCATTTAGAGTGAAGATCACCTTCCCTATTATGATTCTAAGAAATAGTGTACATTTACATGTCTAAAGAATTTAAAGGTTTATAAAAATACATCCACTATCAAAAAGTTCTGGTAGTAACTCGAATCAGTTCTTGACATAATCATCAAGTATTGATGGTCATGCCTTTTAAATAAAACTTTAGAATCTGTCATGTTATTAAGTAGATTTATAGTTCAATAGTATACTAACTCATTATCTAGATATGCCAGTTTTTAATAATAAAATTGAGAAAGAATCTGTAACAGTAATGGCAAAAGAATTTTATATTCACTGCTTTTACCAACAAATGAATATGGATTTTGATTTTTTACTTTTAAATCTACTAGTTGAAATATATAAATATTCAGCTAAATAATAATATCTGTAGTGTTAAATTAACAGATAATCTATGGTTGATTTTTTAAATATATATGCCATTTAAATCTTAGGTAGATAATAATAATTATTCTACGTGTGATTCAGCTGAGAGTGAAATGTTAGTTGCTTGCAAGAATATAAAATTATTTTATTCTTACCTGCTTAATTATTGTAGTCTCATTACATGGAAGATCTGTCTTTAATGCCATTTGTTAAAACATTAAGTGAATGAAAGAAGTAAGTTTTGTTGTAGCATTGTAATAGGCATTGTTAAAATCTCAGGATACATTTCTTCATGGTCTTTATAATATTAAGTTGAGGAGAAAATTTATTTTGATTAATTAGGAAATAGTTCTCACTAAATCTTTTTTGTCTTCAATTACTACTATTCTTTCTGTAAATTATACAGGAATAAAGAAACTTTTCTGTGGCTGGTTCTTTAATAAATGAATGTTTCTTTTCCATACTTTTTGAAAACATGTTTTCTAATTAATGATTGCACATTATATATTTTTATTATTTGTGTCTGTAGGATGTAAATTATACTATCATCTTCCTGTTTTTTTTTACTTCATCTCCATCTTCTGTACTTAATAATAAAAACAAGAAATTTACATCATCCTAATACTAACTGGTACTCAGATTGTCATGTTAGTACATTGATTACTACAGGAATAAAATGGCAACCTTACGCAAACAAAAATTAGATTCATAAAACTTGAATCTTGTCTGTGAATAAAATGAGAGAATTGGAGTAGCTTTGTTGAAAAACTCAAAGTACTGGAAACTTCCACAAAAAAACAGGAGAGTTAACCTACCTATAATAGGTCAAAAGTGAATCTCATTTGCTAAATAATGATTAGTTTTTGAGATAACAAAGCCACTACTACTTTCTTGAGCTGTCTGTTTTTCAAATTAACCTTTAATCTTGAAGAAAGATGGAAATAAATAAAGACTAAAAAATTTTTATCAAGTATAATCAAGTTGATTGAGGTAGCTCATTCTTCTGTAATTTTTTATAAATATTAAGTTACTCGTAATTCTATTTCACTACATAGAATAAAAAAGTGAAGACTCTTCTTCTTTTTTTTTTTTTTAAGAAAGTTATAAATTTTAAATGACTGGAAAGTAACTGTAATTGTAAATTTAATTTTACCTTTTTCAGATACAGAATTCCTTGGAGGTCAAATAACACGCACAATGTGACAAAGCCATTACAACCTCCGATTTATCCTAAAACTCGGGGTTTGGTCCCTAAATAGCTCTTGCGCCTTGTGATGATTGCTTCACGAAAAAGGGAATCTCTCAGTGTTCTTATCATTATTGCAGCTGTTTCAGCTTTTCTTTTGTGTTATTTTTTTTCCCACCTGTACAGATAATAATTTATAATTTGTAAAATTTTCAGTAATCTTGTTTTTTCTGTGAAATATTATTTTTGGATTATTTGTGATAAAATTTTTTGTGATAAAAAAGAGTTAGCAGTTTTTCTTATTACTATGTCTTTCAAAGTGTATAATATTATTTAACCTTTACAATAAGTTTTACAATTATTGTAAATTGGCAAAAAACAATTCTTGTTTGATTTCTATGATTATCTGAAATTATAAATTATCAAAATCTTTATCTTACATTCTTATGTTGCAAATGTAGTTTGAAAATTGAGTCTGCAATATATTTTAGACTTTTTGAGTGATGTGAATAAACTATAGTAATTACTGGTAAGTAAATTATTAAGAAAAGTAAATAACCACTCAAATACTTTCGTAAAAGTAGGTGAATAAACATTTTATTTTAATTGTAAGAAAACTACTGTTAGTCCAAGTATTTGCATGTAGTGTATTTACAGTATTTCTTTTACTTAATTCTAAGAAATTACTGATGGCAGGGTTATTATTTTAATGAAAAGTACTCTGATAAAGCAGAGCCCTGCATGTTTAAAAATAGTAATACATGTTCATCATCACTGTATCCCCTATCAGTGAAAATACATTCATAGTTGTTGATGCTTTTGGATATTAACATTTGAGTAAAGATTGTGAAACAAAATTTATCATATGGTTTAAGATTCATGTTGTCAATGCTAGGGTAAGTTTGGTGCACTGAAAAACAATACACTTGTAAAAAGTTACTGTTGGCTAAATTATTCCTAGGTAAAGAAAAGGTTTGGTTGACTTATTTTTATTCTAATCTACTGGGAAGAAAACCACCCAGGATAGAATTAAGATTATGCAGGAAGCTTGAAATTATGAAGAAACAGGACCATAAATGATCACTTTCTGTATATATATATATATATTTATTTATTTTTAGATGTTAATAAATGCATTGATGACATGAAAAGTAACAGAGTTTGAAAATAATCTTTTATTCATAGTCTTTTAAGTAATTTCTTATATGGATCAGTATTTGTATGTATTTTTTTTAATACTGATAAGTAAAAGATGTGCTGAGTAAGGTAAAGATTTACTAATTACTGTTATTTTATTCACTTCATTACACGTAAATACCTAAAAAGACAAATAAAAGTAATTCTGATTTTTTACTCACTTTTTCTAAAAACTAGTCATCTTTTTAAATGTTTTTTTGTGTGTTTAAAATTAGTTTAATATTTAAATATTAATATAATAGCTAACATTCCTATTCAGTGCTCCTGCATTGATTAGTGAATCACCTTAATTACTAGACAATAAATAATCTATTTACACATTAAACTTTTGTTTTGTAATGTTTCTTTCTTGAAGTATTTTATGAAGTTCTTCAAAGTTAATTTAATGGCTAGAAGTAAAAGATATCATACAGCTTATTAGCAATGATAGTAATCATAGGAGCTGCTTTTACAGTAATCCTTTACTGTTTCGAGAGGGTATCATGTTCTTGGCAGTTACCTGCAAATAGCAAAACTTTTGCTTCATAATAAAATAGGGATTAAGTTTGAAATTATTTAAGTTATTTAATTTAAAATATTTTGCAGCATGGTGTGTTAAAAAGAACTTTTTTCCTTTCTTAAAAGTTGTGAGGCTTATCTTTTAGAGGAAAAAAGAATAATCATTGATACGCTCTTTCATTATAAACACAACATTTACTTTATGTTAAAATTGTTTGTTTTTTTAAGTTTAAATAACAGTATGCTTAAAATACAAAATTATATACAGCAAGTAAAAGAAAAAAAGCTTAGTGCATGTTGTGATTCTTAAACATTCATTCTTTATAATTCATAATGACTGTTTAAGAATCTTTTTATTTTACCAGCTTTTTATTTTATTACTGCCAGCTGCCGGTAGTTACAATGGAAATAGAAAAATTATCCTTAAATAAAAAATGGTAAATTTAAAAAATAACTAAACATTAAAAAAAACATATTAAACTTAAGTTATTTATATTTTTTTATAATTGAAAACAAGTACTAAAAACTTACTTAAAAAATAATATAACTTTGACTATAATCCAAGTTGACAGTTTAAATACATACATTGTACTCTACATGACCTAAACTTTCTTGTTAACTAGCCAGGTGTATTATATTGATGGTTTGGCTTGTCCAAATGGAGAAACTATATTATAAGCTAATCTTTTATCAATAACACATTTACTTTAGTTTTAAGTTTTCGGTGTTTGTTTCGCTTTATAAGTATCACCATTTAGCACAGCTTATTTTATTTCAAAGTGTTTGAAATTTTTTTCATAAATTCATAAGCGGCTTGGTCAGAAAAATTTGTTGGTTTAGCTGTTCACCAACTAAAAGAAGGTTTGCAGTTTTTTTAATAGTTCAAAATTTCTATAAATATCACTTTACTTAATGTTATTACAGTTATTTCAATCTTTTTCTGATTTAATTTTCCTGCTTTGAATGGATCTACCTCAAAACTAAAATCGGATAACTGTATCAATAGATGAAGCATTTTATGAGGCAGTAAAAGTTGTATTTCTTCATTATATTCTTTTATTCTGTATTAATCGGTTCCATTATTAATAATCGGTAGCCTTTATATGTGATTTAAAGAAAACTACACTGAGTGTATAATATTATTAAATTAGTTGTTTGGTAACCTATTTTAATATTTTGATTGTCAGTCATTTAATTAACACACTTCCCTAATTCTAATGTTTTTATTACATTTCAGAATATAGTTATAAATTAGTAACAGCGGTTAGAAACATGATATGGGCATTAGTGAAATATTATTCTCCTTAAGTTTGTATACTACTCAGTACTTTGCTTTAATTATAAATCTGAAGGTACACCTTTATAAAAAAAATGAAATAAATTTAATTGATTTCATAAAGCAATAATCCTTATATATATATATATTTAAAAATTTACAAAATAATTACATATTATGAATACTCTTGAGAGTCTCTTATCCACATTAATTGGGCATGGGGGAAGGGTGCTCAAATACCATAAATTAAAGTTACATAATATAATCCTTCACCTTGTTTTGTTATAAACACTTATAAAATCTTAAAACATTCTCAGTTAGTGGTTGTAACAAAAGAGCAAGCTAAGTTTTGGCTAATTTTAATAAAATTATCACAAAATTTAATAATAAAAGAGTTTGAAGTATCTCTACATGCAAGTTAAATAACCATGAAAATGTTCATACAATATAGTAAAATAAATGCTAATTACACTTCTGTGATATGTGTGTCTATGTAGACTGCAGTAGATATTAATTATTTTTTAAAAGGTCCAGCTTTTGTTTGTTCACTTGAATGATGATCAAGTGGAATATAATCACAGCAATTTCATATAACTAGATAGCCCAATGGATTATTGGTCATTGCTGGTTTGAAGTAGGTCAGTTCCTACATATATTAGTGTCCTTTCTTAATGGTTTTCAGACCACGTATCATTGATCTTATCATTATCTTTGACCAAGACGCTACCACTCGGCCACTCGGCAGGCCTCCGTGGGCGAGTTCATCCGGAGGTCCCAGGTTCAAATCCCGGTCAGGCATGGCATTTTTCACACACGCTACAGTTCATTCATCTCATCCCTCTGAAGATATATACATAATTGTGGTTCCGGAAGTTAAACAAAAAAAATTATCTTTGACGTTACTCTCCTTTTTCTTAATACAAGTTGTTGGATATGTATATGACATTTTCATCATTTTGAATATGTGAGTTCATTTGTTTCTGTACTAATACATTCTTCAATGTCATTTTCTATTATATTCTTTTATCCCTCAACTTTTTTTTTCATTATTGAAGCTAGTTAATCGGTGTAGATGCTTTTAGAATTAATACTCTGTTCGTTTACCAACAGATTTTTATTCAAACATCTGTTATATTGTTTAGTACACCGCCCATAACCATAGCTTTGTTTTGATCATCTTGTGCCCGCTATCAATGATTTATTATTTAGTTTCTGATTTATATTATCTTTATAACATACTGTATTGACTCCGTACTAAATTTTGTATATTTATTACTGCCAATTGTTATACTAAGAGCTGTTACAGATAGAAACTAGACAATTAATAGAGTTCAGGTAAGAGAGTCTGTACTGTAAATTAAATTTTTTTTGTGAATAGCTTTAAATTTCAGACAATATTCACTGTCATCAGTTTTTAATCCAATTTTTTTAACTAGTACAATATAGAAACATTTATTTATTCTAAAACCAATATAGAATGACATAATAAATGCTTTCAGACATGCATTTGGGAACCTATACAAGCTGTTGATTAGTAATTGAGATGTTATAGTTCTGCTGTTTTTCTGATATCCTGTCTTCATAATATTACATCCCTGATACTGACATTGTTTGGGAATATTAATATTATATAATAAATATATTCATTCTTAAAAATTTGTTTACATCTAGTTGATCACTATATTTTCTTAATTATGTTTATTTTGATTGACATTGATTACTGTTGTAAATAATCAATAAATGCTATCGGTGTGTAGGTACCCTTCCAGATTCGTTGTTAGGACAACTTCAACATATTCTTTTAGAGAACAGTGAAGTCAATGTTATTTCAACATTGCGTATGGTAGTCAGTTAAATTTGGCTTTAGCTGTTAACATTTCAAAATTTACTTCTGTATTATGGTATTCTTTAATCATTCCAGATGGAATGAAACCAGTTTGACTGTAAGTTATATAGTTTATCATTTATCTAGGACTTGATTGATTTACTATAATTATATGTTGAACAAAATTTTACTATAAATAGGTGAAACATGATGAATGAGGAATTGTTATATTATAATTATTAATTATTTGTTGCTAACATAAGTTGTCATAGGTTATTGTAAAAAATTATTCTCAAATTCATTTCAGTACTTTAATATAGCAAAAGAGAAATTAATTAGAAATATATAAAAAATAATATAGGACTAATTAATTGTAACTGTTGTAATTGCAAATGCTTTGTTCTAAATTCAAGCTCTTTCATTAATATATCATTAGCCATGCTTTCACATCTGTGTGGGTGTTCATTGTTTCTAATCGTGGAATTTTATTTCATAGTATCATTTGAATATTATACAAATGCATCTCAAACATTTTATTTTTCTAAAGAAGTTAAAATTAATTATTTTGAACTACTTTGTTTGAAATAATTGGTTTATGTAATTAATTATGTAAAATAATTAAAATATAATTAATTTTTTTACTTATTTAAAGTACAAAATTACAAATACAGTAGTGTATTTCTAATAATTAAAAATTAATATAAAAACTATTGTTTGTGTTTTATGACAAAATGCTGAAAATTTGAATGGTAATAATCTACTGTTATAGAACAGTACTATTGTTAACTGCTTACATTTAACACCAAAAACTAGCACTGCAGTTTGTTGTGTGTGGGCCAGCATATAAATTTTTGATAGAAATTAATAGTTCTTGTAAAATGACCATCATTCATCTGTCTGAGTATAGTAGCTTGACCATGATCCAGTCCAATTAGCTGACACGCTAATTTTTTTAGTGTGATATTTCCAAATTAAAAACTAAAAAAAATCTAATGAAACTAGAAAACTTATTTATTAATAGATTTTATTATTTGTTGAGAGTATCTAGAATTTCATTTCTAAAAGAAATCAAATGCAATTATGTAATTAAGAGGTTTTGTTTTTTGGTAAAAACTTTATGAGGAAATAATTTTACAGGTGCCATGTTTTTTAAATTATAAAGAGCTACAATATAAATCATCCTTGAGTATTAAAAGGAGACAAACAAAAAACAAAAGTAACTATAGTAGTTAGATATTGCAAAAACCTTTACAATTAACAGTTACATTAGTGTCCTTGATTTACGTAAAGGATGTATTCTGAAGGTTTCTGCATGTGACTTGAAAGTTTATAAAAAACATTTAATAAGTCAATGTTCTGCTTTATTTCTTTTTTACCTCCGGAACTACCATTAGGTTATATCTTCAGAGGATGAGATGAATGAATTGTAGCATATGTGAAAAATGTCATGCCTGACCAAGATTTGAACCCGGGACCTCCGGATGAAAAAAGCTTTTATTGAATCATTGTTTAATTTGGGTTAAAGTGAATGGCTTTGTTATTTTTTTTATGTTATTCAGATAAAAAAAAAACAGAGTAGGTGCAGTATAGTGCATTATCATTATTTCACATCAATTTTTCAGGATATAAATCTACAAAATTATGGATCTAGTGAAATTTTGTACTTCTTTTAAAGAAACATTGTAAATATTTAGGTTTAATACAGCAGGTGATGGTAATGTTACATAAAAGCTTAAAAAAGATCCATTAATGAGAACTAGTAGTAGGCTGTGCTGCTCCTTGGAGGCAGAAGAGTCGACATAACTTGCAAGCTTGTTTAAAATGAGTTGCTATTTGGTGTTGTTTCATTTTTCATTGTAAATTTCTCTATTTGAAGATATTGGCCTTGCATTTATCAATTTACAATTTATTCAAAATAAAACATCCACATATGCATATGGCTCAACAAAAGAAAATTTCAAACTGAACAGAAAAATTGTTTAATCATGAATTTATAAATATAGCTACATCTTTATATGGTTTAGCTGGCCTGAGAATATGTAGCATTACAGCAGTTTGTTGATAACAAGGGACAAAACAATTAGTATTGTGTTCTTTGTGTGTAAAATTGCAAACGCAGGATATTACATCTTAACAGATTGAATCTTTTTCATCTCAAAACTTATATAAAATTGATATGATTGTAATCAGTTAGCACTTCAGCTATATAATCTGGTTGAAGTGCTGATGCTTCCAATAACTTTTCAATTCAGTTTGGTTCATGTTTGCAGTTTTCATTCTATTAAGAAATGTGGTAACACTCCAATTTTTAAGTGTGTGATGTATAAATGAGTGTACCTTATATTTTAAACAAATATGATAAATTTAGTATTATTTTTATTACTTAACCAACATTGTTTATTCACATGCTAATGCTTATAACATAAATATTCATAGACAAAAACAGGACTATGAAGCAAATGTTCGGTTTTTGTGGGTGTATCACAACTTTTTTATTGGCTACATGTTTAATTTGTAATTAATAACATAAAAATAAAAAAAAACTATAAGAATAAATCATTTATTATAATACAAACAGGTGTAGTTTTTATAGATAAAAAATAAAGTAAAATTAATATGAATATATTTTTTTGTAAGATTTAATTAATGTTTAATGTAAGAGTTATTGCAGCATATTAAATAACAAAATCAAATTGTTAACATACTAATAGTTTTTTTTTTGACATAATATATGCATGGTAATAGTTTGTGTTACAGCATAACATCACATTCCTTTTTAGTGGTTGTAGCTTTTTTTTTTATGGAGTTGTTTAGTATCATTTCTTAACCACAGAGTTTTAAATGTGGTGTGAATAATAAAAAATTAATGTTATTAAATGTTTTAGGTGTTGTTTTATTATATCTAAGGTTGATAGCATACAGTTAATATTGTCTTGGTTGTATTAATTTGTTTTTGTTTTTAACTCTATTTTAGTTTAGTAAAATGTCTGTTAACTGAGAGAGAGGCATCCTAATTTTAGTTTTGTGGAAAATTGTGTAATATACAAGTACTTATTTCTATTGTTAGATGAAATTTTCTTATATAATTTATTATATAAAACAGTTTTCTGTAATTAACCTCCTGATGAGCAACTAAGGCCTGAATTTATACAATAACAGAGAGAAACTCTTTGATTGGTATTGTGCAAGGCTCATTACCTAGTAAAAAATGCCAACAAATTTTAGTGAACTGCGCTGAGTGTTTCTAACTTCAGTGATCTACAAGAACAGGTTCTTTAAATATGGCTTTAGCTGTTGGCTGTTTACTTTACTTCACTTTTCTCAATTTCCAAGATGCTCTGAGACATTACACCTGTTGCAAAATCCTAAGGTTATAAGGAACACAGTTTCGTATTTTGTATCAGTACTGGTTAGCATCTTACCGTGTACTCAAAAGATAATTACTTAGACAGAAAATGTATAAAAAACAATTGAAAAAAAAAATTAATTCCTTTTAAGTTCTTGTATTAAATTTATTACTTTCAGAATTATTACCATCTATCATGCAGTTCAGCACCAGGATTGTTTAACATATTTTTATGATTTTAATTTTTTTTTTATCAGAGTATGAATTGACTTTAAATTAATTTAACTTCTTTTAATACTTACAGAGCGTATAGAGACCTCTTTATCACTTTAAAAATAATAACTAAAAGGTTAAAATGCTTTTATATATTAATTAATATCTCCATGTGACACATTGGAACTCATCAAAAAGTTAAAATGGGACAATTTAAAAAGTTTGATGTTAAAAAAAAATTATTTATATCTTTATCATTATGTATTTTTAGATATGTTTTACTTTAATTAGAGGAATCTTGCTTTCATTAAGTTGGATTTACCATTCAGGCAACTGAGGACCTTCTGTAATTCAGTATTAGGTATAATACTATTATGATTATGCAAACTGATGTGATAATAACCAATATGATTATGCAGACTGATTATTAATGTATATTTTCATGTTGATACATGAAAATAAAATATTTATAAAAAACTATTTTTAAAGTGTTATTTGTGTAAATATTTTAATGAAATTGGGGTTTATTAAGAAGCAGTTTTATAATTTTATCTTCATTTTTGTTTAATGATGGTACTGGCAAGTATTATCCTATTAGACATGTTTGTTCAGGAAGGCATGCAATTCCACAATAAGCTTTCTTCCATTTGCATTTATGAGTGTTTCTGATCGTTTTGGTTTGTTTTTTATTTATGAATTGATCTAAGTCCAGAAGATAAGTCCATACTATGAGTAACAAAGCTATTTGTATTTGTAATTTTTTATTATTATAATACTAAATAAAATGTGTCTTATTATTTGATACAAAAAAAACTATTGAGCTAAATGTATGCATCTGTCTTGATTTTTATTTAATTATATATTTTATTAACATTTATTATTTTTACCAGAAATTAAAAGAAAAGATCACATATATAATGATCATATGAGATAAGATGTTACATCTGTTGATAACAACAATTAATTGCAGTTTACTTAGACTTAGCATATTTTAAAAATTTTACTGAAAAATAAATAACTTATTACACATTATTATTATAAAATAATCATTATCAGTAGTTACTACAATTAGCAAAGAGTAATTGTAAAATATTAAAAACTTAACTTAAAGAAAGCAAAAAACTTATTCATACAAAAAAAGTTACCTCCATTTACAAATTATAATATTACAGTTATATTAAATATTTAATATAACTGTAGGTTTTTCCGGTGACAACATTATCTTATGAAATATAAAACAACAATTTTTTTTTTAATTTTATTTAATATAAATGGTGTTTGAGTATATTCTTTGTGATCTGCAGTGTTGTACTTGTATTCAATTCAAAGAAGATGATGGTAAACGATTTCATTCCTCATGTTCCTGAAGCCTAGGCATAAATTTATTGCTGAGAATGGCTATGCCATTTTTAGGACTGCTGGTTTCATTTTTGCCTAAGTTTAAACTTGATGGCTTTGCTCAGGCATTCTTTTACTTTTTTCTGGCACCAAAGATAGTTCTTTTTTTAGATATTGATGTTATTTAAAAATGCAACCTTTCGTTGAGCACAATGTGCTTGATAGGCACACTACATTCAAAAATATAATAAACACCTGATTAAGTCCACGTATACAATTGCCTAGTGATTAACATCATTATTAGGAGTGTCAAAAGAAAAAAAAATACAAAAGTTTCTGCAAAATTGCTTGTATTTGACATAAAACTAGTGAGGCCAAATTTTATTGAAATTTATGACATATTATCAAAATCTTAAATAAAGTTAGAAAATTGTAAAGTAAAAAAAAAAAGAAAGTAAAGTTAGAAAATTGTTTAAAAACGTTCACAGTGTTAATATACATTCAGTCATCTTCAGAGAGAGGGTCTGTACCTTTTCCAGTAAAGCACCAATCACACCACCTTATTTGCATAGTAAAAGCAGACAAGAGTCTTGCATTCGTGATTTGCCAGCCTTCTCAAATTGGTTTTGCTGGTACATGTTGAGCATTGTTTTCATTTAGGGAGGGAGAATTTTTTCTTCTTCTTGGGAAGAAGAATGAAATCTTTTCAGCCTGTTTTGGAGGTCAGTTGGCATTCCAATAGCTTTTAAACTTCTTCAGATTAGCTCTCCAATTATCAGTTCATCTTCTGCTCAGTTCAATCTTCTGCACAGTGGTTGTAAATTTTTACTGTGGTAAATGATCTGAGAGTTAATAACAGCCACATTCAATATCATGAGTAATCTCAGTATCACTGCTTCCTTTTGTTGAATTATAGAACATGATAATGTCAGGGTTTTTTCTTCTTTAGAGTCAGTATCAGTGTTGATGTCATTAACATGATATTGGTGATGTTATTAGGCATTGACATGAAAATCACAATCTTGTTTGGATTTGCAACATCAGACACAAAAGTCTTTCCATCATTGAACTCAAACAAACTGGTGAATTCAGATGATAGGTATCTTTTATTTTTTCTGACAATCTCAACATTTTCTTCTTTTTCAGGTAATCAAGAGATCCATATCAGTAAACCAATTATCAGCCATTAATGTTGTATCCAAGCCCAAATAATGCCTCAGCCATCCTTTTTGCTACTTCATTTGACTTATAGCTGATAAAGAAAGGCCCTTCTAGTTGTTTTCCAACATAAATTTCCATGTTATACACATAATACACTTCTGTACCAATAAGGGAAAAATATTTTATACCATATTTGTTTGGATTTGATGGTATGTACTGCTGAAAAAAGGGCAGTTTCCTCAAAAACCTGGAGTCATTTCATAAATTGTTAAATTCTCTGCAAGAACGTAACTCTTTTGGCAGCTTTGCACAAATTTATGAAACATTTCACAAACTGGAGCAAGCTGATCTAATTTTTTTCTTTCTTCTCTTGTGTTTCTGTCATCAAAATGAATCAATGTTTTAAACCATTTGATATTCATCATAAAGCCAAATTTTTCAATGCCGTCACCGTCTCTCCAAAGTAATTCCTCTGTATGCTCCTACTAGATACAGCAATCCAGTAAAAGTTCTTATTTCAATTTTGTCAATGAGTTTGATGTCCCTGATGGTTTCTTTATACTGGTTGGTATACCTTACTATCATGTCTAATATTTCTTCAGTAAATAACTAACAATCATCAGCAGTCTTAGCAGCCCTTGTGTTTTCTTTGACTCCTGGTAAACAAAATCAAGTTGTGAGATCCCTACATTCACTTCTCAGAGGTACATTTTGATTCTACGAGGTAATACTACCTTCCCCCCCAAAAAAAAAAATTTAAACCTGTTACCTGCAGCAGTAGCATCATCGTATTCATTGGTCTCGCTCTCCTATTCTGTTTCATAATTATCATCGAGCTCTTCTACATTATCCTCGAAAGCAATGTCATTTTTCTCTCCAAAATCTTCATTCAAGGTCAGTTTGTCATTATCATTCATTAGGAAATCCACTAAGTCTTCTATATTTGTTGTGTTTTTCAAATTGTATGTTTGAATAAAAAATTTGGATCATATTTGCAAAAAATCTGGAACAAGTAAAAGAAATAAAAAAATTATTGAAAACTCTTACATTATTTAATCTTAAAGTGAAGTTAGTAAATAATTTTTGTGCAAGTATTTAAAAAATGTGATGAGTTTGGGTGTAATGAGCTTCTCTGAACAAAACCTGAACAACTTTTCATAGTGAAGGTTGAAGACAAACTTAGTGGGAAGGTTACATAGAGCACGTCAAAAGAGGCAGATAATGGGAGTGCCAGGTACAAACACCTCCTAGTTGTGCAACTAGGCGACAAAATGGCTGAGCTCTGTCTGTCAGATCAAATACACCTGACGTATTAATTTATTTAGCTAAAAATTGAGCCATATAAACTATTTGGAAATATGAATATATGTCCTTCCAATCCAAGAAAAAACATTTTAAGTCCAATGAAACCAGAATTTAGGCAGTGAAATTTTTTTGTGTGATAACCTAACTTTAAAACTCAATCAAAATTTCTTATGAAATGATAATTCTTAATGATACCTTATAATTTATTTGAATAAAAAAAAATTATAATACTTATTTTTATATAATGTCCTCAATTTATTATTTTTTTGTTATACAAACAATTGCAATTTAACAAAAGATTTTAAAACTAAATTGAAAAATATACACATAGACCATAGGAATATATAAATATAGTTTAATAGAATAATACATAAAATCAAAATAATAGTTATTAATGAAATAAAATACCATAAAAAAAATACAAATTGTAGTAAAATAAAAGTGCACTACCTACTACAGTAGTTCTTTAAAAAAGAATTCTGTTTTATTTTGATTTTTTTTTAGAGTCTAGTTTGTTTGAGCTTTAAAAAATTATATTGAATTAATATCAGAATGGTAAAGGAATAAAGGAAATCAGTCTTTATTTTACTTTCCTGGTGGATATAGCTAAAATAGGAACATTAAAGGGGAACTGTGGTGATCACGTTAAAAATAAGGTATCAGGGTATCTCAGGATTGACCCACACAATTTACTTCAAATTTGGTTCAAAATTTTTTTTTATATGGGGCATTGATTATATTAATTTTTTTCAAAATTCATAAAGTGGGTTTGGGGATATTGTGAAAAATCCAATTTTGATTTTATTCAGAGGCATTTTGGAGAAAACTTTAAAGAAGCAAACATTTTTAAAGAAACAAATTTTTTACTTACAATGCATGTGTAATTAATCCAAAAAACTTCTTTTTTTTCCAAAAATCAGAGCCCAACCTCTTAAAATTGAAATGTGTGTTGATTTTTGTCTCTATATCCATTTAGTTGAAATATTTTTCAAAAATGTTTTTGAAAATTTATATTTCATACATAAGCTATAAAGAAATGTCTACAATTTTTAAAAATTTATAGACCTAGACCTAAATACAGAAACGTTTTTTGAAATTTTTTTTTTTATTTTAGCCTTTATTGAAGGAGTTAGATTTATAGAAAACTTTATTTCAGCAAATTTGTAAAGCTTAATCTATATGTGAAATTTTTTTTTTGACACTAGCTTTTTTAAGTTTTATTATTAATAACCATGAAAATCATTCAATACTTTGCTAACTTTTTTTTTTCTATAATTTTTCAGAACATTATAAAATTTGAAAGTTATTATTTTCCATGTGAAATGAATATTGTTTTATTTTGTTCATAGTACATTAGTAAACATTTTTTATTCACACTAATACATCTAATAACTGAAAATTTAATAAAAATGTAAACTGAATATCAAAGTTTTTTGAAATGAAGGTTATTAGTCATACGGATTTGTTCCCTTGAAAAAAAAAGCAAATTTACAAATCAGTGTATACTTCACTAATATGAAGTTTAGCCGGCCTCCGTAGCCGAGTGGTAGCGTCTCGGCTTTTCATCCGGAGGTCCCGGTCAGGCATGGTATTTTTCACAAACACTACAATTCATTCATCTCATCCTCTGAAGATATAACCTAACGGTGGTTCCAGAGGTAAAAAAAAAAAAAAACAAATATGAAGTACAGTCGTATGCAAAAAAAAATAGCATAGATGTATTTTTATTTTTACATTTTTTTGTTGTCTTGTGCACAACTTAAAACATGATTGTGTAGATATAAAATTAAATATTGAAATATATATATTTTTTTATTAAAATCTAAACAATAAAAAATTTCTAAGATTCAAGATTCCACTTCAAAAATCTTGAATTCCAAATTCAAGATGTTTAGACCTTCCCTGAGATTCTATTTTTTGGATGTATTTTTGTATGGTAATACCATAAATTTTTTGTACCCATTATAGGCTTACTTATTAATTACAAAATAAATAGAAAAGACTTAATTAAGTAAATTCATAGATAATTAAATACATAATCTTGAGTTAAAAATTTTCAAGTAAAATTGACAGTTCTTGGTATTAAATTTTAATTTTTATGCCAGTAGTCTTCGGTTTTTTTAATTTTATTTTTTATAGCTTTCTTTTTAATAGTATGTAAATGCTGTTGTAGATATCTGAAATGTACTTGTGGTTCGGAACCTCAAAAGTTAATTAAAATTTGTGAAGTTCATATTTTCCACTCGTTAACTTTGAAAGATCATTATAAGAACAGTCTAGACTATGACTCAAAACCTTTATCCCTTATACCGTTACTCTAAATTGACCTGATCTATATAACATATTTTTATGTACC
Source organism: Zanna intricata (assembly GCA_010016005.3). Lineage (NCBI taxonomy): Eukaryota > Metazoa > Arthropoda > Insecta > Hemiptera > Fulgoridae > Zanna > Zanna intricata. Next base: position 12,530 of record JAAAKQ030126283.1, on the reverse strand, counting down.
AATCAGAATAAAGATATATTTTAGTAGCTTTTATTATAAAGGATTTCCAGGATGTTCATAAGTGAATGTACTTGTATAGTTATGGAATTACTAAAATTCTGTTTCACACCCTACAGTTTCTGTTGCATTATATTATCTATTTATGTTGTAATTAGTAAGTAAGTCTATAATGGAGAAGAAAAATAAAGAGAAGTCCTTTTTTTAAATTTGCTGTATTACTTTATAAAGTACATCCAAAACATGTAATTTCAAGAAAGATATGAAAATTTTTGATTCAAGATTTTTGAAGTGGAATCTTGAATCTTAGAAGTTTATATTTGTTTAGAGTTTAATAAAAAAAAAATAAAAAATGTATTTTATTACTTAATTTTACCTCTACACAGTCATGTTTTAAGTTGTGCACAAATTAGACAACAAAAAATATAAACATAAAATGCATCTATGCTATGCTATTATTAGATTAGTATTGATTGAAATTTTATCTCTTTTACTGGCCTTAATGCGAAACCTGTTCTCATGTAATATTCCAGTTCACAAAGATATAACTGTCAACATTTGAAAAGGGTTTGCCCGACATGTGAGCAAATTAAATGAAGAAGGTTTTGTCCTAGCTGTAAAAATATGTGTAACCCAGTTCTGTGAAGCCTCAATCAAGTAATTTTTTGTTTAATTCCCATATCTACCTGGTTCTATATATGAAGGTCCATGTACAGGATATGTAAGTTTTATGGATTCAAAATTATTAAATCTGGCCATAAAATCAAAACATGATAAAGTTTTTATTTTGACCTGTACAGGAATTAAGAAAATATCAAAATTCTTTTACTCTTGAATCCAAAAATTTTGTTACAAAATGATACAACTCAAGCAAAATTATCAGCTTCCTTTTTAGCTCCTGTCTGATCATACATATAGAATACATATGATTTCAAAGTGCATGAAAATTAAAGATATGTGAACTTAACTGATCCTCGTGGTATAGTATTAGTTAAATTAGAATGTATCAAATTTTTCATGAAACCTAAACAAATAGCTTCCTAATGAAGTGACTTTTGCTTTATGTCCACCAGTCCTTTATGAACATAAAACACCTTTTTAAAGTTTTTTTTTAAAACGAATCTTTGTTTGCAGTCAAAATTTTAAATTCATTTAATTTTGATGTATTATTTTCAAATTTGAATTGATCATATTTAGAACAGCTATTTTTCCTAAGATATCCAGATGAAAAATTGTATTCATTATTAAATATGTTTCTGTAATATTCATGGACACAGGACTTTCTGGATACGTACCATACCACATATTTAAATTTTTTGTGTATTGAGTTCCTCTGGTAGCTAAATTGTACTACATTTTTTCAATCTATAATGTGATTTTCACCCTTTCAAAGAAGAGAGATATTCAACAACTTTATTTTTCTGTGTCTTCAGATTTTGCATGTTTTCTGGTTTTATTTGTATACTTTGCTCAGTTATCAATGGGAGTATTATAAGTAGTTATTAAAGACTTTTTGATGGTATTAATCAATCTTATGGCATATTTGTACCTCTTCAATTTTTCCATCTCTTAAAACTTTTACTTTATATTCATAGAAACATTGTCTAAGAGAGTTAGATTCATCTTTTTCTTTTCTAGAAAATTGCTTAATAATACAGATATTAAGCCAGTAAATTGTTGACATTTGTTGTACTCAACAAAAGGCTTAGACTGCTGCATTATTTCATGTCTTTATAATGTTATATGTGTCATAGCTCAAAATTTTTGTTGTAACATCAGTCATTCTACCACAACTTTTACATTCTTTAGGTTTAATATTATCATTCTCACAACAGTCTCTTTCACTTATTTTTGTACAGTATTGAACAATAAAAAAAGAATAAACTAATCATGTAAAATATTTAGCTAAAGAATACATCAGCGCAATAAAAATTAAAAATAATTGAAGTTATTTAATGTTCATAGAATGATTTTTAAATTATTCAAAACCGCTGATTGATCATAGATTGTTTTTTCCTGTTCATACTTATTAAAAACACTAATATTATGGAGAAGAACCATTCTTAGCATTTAAAAATTATGTATATATATCTATAGTGTTTTTTTTAGCTACAAAGAGCATCACTATTTATTTATTTATTTTTTTTCAAATGGACTTTGAATATTTTTCCCTTGTGGTCTTTATATACATACAGGTTGTGTGAGAATATATTTATATAAGTAATTTGTATAATACTCATCGTATTAAATGAAGGATAATAATTTTGTTCAAGTAGCATCAATAACTATACTCATAGCCACCAAAAAGTATCTTTTGTTTGTATTTATTTTGGTAATATTTTATTTCACAGGCAATTAATGATTGTATTTCTAAATTACAATATCTCTCTTGTTTAGAGTCTGTTTCTTTTGTATTGATGTTAGTAAAATGTACTACTGGATACATCATTGTTATTAGATTTAATTTTGGTACTTTGTATTGAAATAGTATATACAACACAACACAACACACACACACACACACACACA
>JAAAKQ030126272.1:1839-13638 GCA_010016005.3 Zanna intricata | reverse complement strand
TAATTTTCATTTTTTTTTACTGTACGATTTGACTATTGAAACATTATTTTGTCTTAGTGAATAAATTACATTTTTATTTTTAAATGTGTCTCGATACATTATTTAAAAAGTGGGATAATTTATATAAAGGTTGTTCGTGGATTCATAACTTAAAAAACAAAAAAAAAACATTAAAAATAATAAACAAAAACCAGTGATTGTTTATTTTATCTCGTGAACAATTTATTCTGTACGATACATTATTAGAAGTTATTTCCTTTCTCAAAGAAAAGGTCTTTGAATAAAAATTCTTTCCCATCTACCGATCACATCTTTTTTTTTAACTACAGCGAACAAAAACCTCAGCCAATTAGTCATGTTTGTAAGCTAGAATAGGAAAATAGTAGCTGATCGATATTATAAGGGGATGCGAGTTGTGAGGGCGTGTTTGAAGGAAAATGGACCAGATGTGTCTATGTGTAGTCATCCGAAAGGACTGGCGCCTGCCTGCGCTAGCACCCCTTCTTCACTCGACACTACCCAACTCAGCTTCGGCTTTAGCTTTTGCCCCCTGCTGCCCATACCGAGACGGAGACACCATCTCCCTACCACCTATAGTTCCCAGTTATCGTCTCTTCCAGCGAAATCATTTTCCTTTGAGTCATACGTCTCAAATCCATCGTTATAACAGTTTGCTTAAGCGGGAATTATAACAGCAAACAACGAAGAAGACTTCCTTTGGACATGAAATTAAATAACAAAAACAAATTAATCTTTAGATTCAATATTGAAAGTACTTCACTTTTTGTATTATTATAATTAATCACGATTAAATGTGTACAAAACAAAAAATAAAGCATACTAAACAATTTCAAATCTATTTGGAAAATGAAATAAATAAAACTAATTTATTCACATCTAAAATTTAATCCGCTCAAGTAATAGCTCTAAGCGATTAAATTCCATTCATGTGGTACGATAAAACAACAGTACAAGGAACCTCCATTACTACCAAAACATTTATTTTGTCGATTTAGGTTAAATAGAATAAAATTGTAATCCGAATATGAAAATATTACGTTAAAACTGAATCTTGTAAGAACAAATTTAATAACTAAGCGTGATTTAATCTTTTTGATATTTCGCTCTTATTTATATTCACTTATGGTTGTACATCTATTAAAACATATCGAAGAGAATTTAATTTTTTTACAAAATTTATAATTTAAAACAAATATGAAATGAAAAAATAAATTAAAAATTACTTATAAACGTAATATGCTTGCAAAAAGATTATTTAACTCCATGATAATAATTCACTTGTTCATGTAAAATATGGGCAATTTACGGTATGGAATCCAACGATTGTTTTACCTCTTTCCTAGTAAACTATAGACTATAAAATTGTACAGCAAAATATTCGTATTTTGACAGTAATGAACAAATTTGTGATTAAATTATTTCAATTTTTCCTAGATAAGGTTACTCGTACGAAACAGTAAAACATAAAATATACGAATTAAAAATAAAGAGTTTTCATTTCTTTCTTAACAATTTTCGAGCAGTTTTTTTGTACGATCAAAGATCAAATGCACCATTAAGGAAATACGTTTGTCGACTTGTTTATTACTTGACTCATTCTGAGCATAACTTTTCATCTTATTCCTATTTTGTACAACGAATAAACAAGCATTGCAAGAATAATATAACTTACGTAATATTTACTATTAACTGAACGTGTAAGTTTATTTAGATTTTTTATGTAGATAAAAACTAGTCTTATGTTAACCTACAAATATATATATAAATGGGATAATTAGACTGCGTTTTCCTTAGTACTAGATCTAAGCATCCGGATCAATCATTTAATCATCACTCAAAAACCAAGTTAACGTTTTGAAAAAGTTTTATTAACGAATTAAGTCTGTAAAAGCACTCGCCTATGTTACTGTGAAAAATTTTAGGATAAAATTTCAAGAACACCCTAAATAATAAAACTTTAAACACAGATTTTTGGCCGTAATTTTAAGTTAAAATAATAGAAATTTATTGAAAAATAAGATTCAAATATTACATAAAAAAAAAAGAATGTTTACATGTCTTTTGAGGAATATAAGAAAAATAGTCAAAACAGTCATTAAAAAATTATCACTTTATTATAATTAATAAAAATTTATTGTGATCGCGCCAATAAGTTACGAAGACTTTCGATTTTTAATTCTACTGGTAATACGATAAACCATAATGTTACCGAACATCAGTATCAAATAAAATGTCATTCTTAAAATGTGCAATACTATGAAATTCGTTTACTTCTTTGAAGTTATTTTATAAATAACTGATCGCATCCGTTATAATAAGTATTAAGAAAATTTCATTATTTCATGCTTTTAACTATTATTTTATAGTTTACGCATATTATGAATGATTAAAGAAATTAAATTTAATCCCCAGTAAGATTTATTTTAATTTGCGTAAGTTTAATTCATTGTGAAAAATTACGTTACAATAAAAGTTAATCCGTAATTTGTGTGAAAAAATCATAAAATAAATTTATTAATTATTAGAATTAGGAAATAAAAAATAATATTTTATATATATATATATAATGAATTAATTGTTACCGAAAAAGTGATTAAATATAGTGATAACTAGAGATTGACGATATCGCAGGTATATAATAGTACATTCGATCAATTATGAATTGATGTTCTGTTTTAAATTTTTAATATGGACGTAAATTTATAGTTAAAAATAATTTTCTCATAAAAACGAATTTTTTAATTATCCAAGATTCAACATCGGTGTCTTATTTTTCTATAATTATTTTCTGTTCTGATGAAAGAAGGAATTGACAGGAGTTTTGTGGCAGAATATCCTTTTCAACCTTCTTTTTTTTTCCTTTTCAACCTACAAGGGTTTCAGTATCACTCACATATTGTAGGAATAATCATCGTAAATTTACCGATAACGCACGTCATTTATATTGAAACATGCGTTATAATACTACTAAGGGCACTGTAAACAATACATTTTTGAAGAATAACTGGAAAACTGTTTCACGGTCAAATTTTTTTTGTTTTAAATTTATAAATAAGAAAATTCCTATAAATAACAAAAATTTAATATAAAAAACATTATTTATATAAGTATTTATTTTTGTTAAAAGATGAAAAACTATTTTCAATTTTAATTGCGATATATTCACGAAATTGATGTAATTTTCTGTTAACAAATTTTTAAAAATTCTTTACAATATTCTACTTTCGTATTCTGATTAAAACTAATCAAAGGTCCACAATAAATAAAGCTGCACCATTCATCCCGTAGACTATTGAACAATATTATGCATTTACTAAAGAGTAAAACGTTATTAATTGATACCGGTTTATCAATCCTGTAAGAAAGAAAGGTCACTAAAGCTATGAATAACCAATTTAGCTGTTATTTATGCTTTGTTTAAGAGGGAATCCTACCCGATAGTAACAATTCATCTTCTTATGATATTATTTCACCAAATTCTCCATAAGAAGTAAACAATTTTCTTTTTCATTCACTGACTTGTTGAAAACATGTTATCAATCCTTGATTAAACTTTAATGAAGATTTATTGAAAAATAAGATGCAAATATTACATAAAGAAAGAATGTTTACATGTCTTTTGAGGAATATAAAAAAAATAGTCAAACAGTCATAAAAAAAAAATTATCACTTTATTATAATTAACAAAGATTTATTATGATCGCGCCAATAAGTTATGAAGACTTTGGATTTTAGTATAATACCACTGAGAATACCACTGACAATAATGTTACCGAACATCAGTATCAAATAGAATGTCATTCTCAAAATGTGCAAAATGTGCAATGTGAAATTCGCTTACTTCTTTGAAGTTATTTTATAAATAACTGATCGCATCCGTTATAATAAGTATTAAGAAAATTTCATTATTTCATGCTTTTAACTATTATTTTATAGTTTACGTACTTTACGAGTTTGATACCTTCTTCTGGAAGATTCTTTATGTATTATTATTTGTCAACGATAACAGTTATCTACGCTTGAAATTATATTAAAATCGGCTTATATTCAGTGATAGTATAGCGGAGTTATTGATAAAGATAATAAAATCTTAGTACGAATGACGATATTGAATAATCAGGTTTAATTTAATATTTAAAGAAATAAACATTTTATGCTTTATTTCTTTGTACATATCATACTTCCGCTTATAAAATTTCTCAGAAACGTTTAAAATAAAGAAAATCTGTGCTCTGATTAACATATAAATTGACCTACAATCCTGCATCAAATCATAATATATTCCGTTCCTTCTGGATTTATAAATATGAATTAAAATAAGAATTCCTTTAAATTCATATTTGTACTTTAATGAATACAAATACGAGAAAGATTAGTAACGCAGTCCTAAACATAACAAGACGGTTTAATTAAAGAATTTATCTCAAGAAACCTTAATTGAAGATACAGGTTTGAAAAAAGATTAGTTTTGAAAAAAAAATTTAATTTTACTAATACAAGAAACAACATATTCGTAGTTCTTTTAAATGTGTAACTTATGGTACTAGCGATTCGATAATAAATAAGCTTTAGTAATAAAAACTGCACGATTAAAATATAAACCCTCATCACACGTGCGTTAACATTTATTTAGATAGCGTTTGTTAATAAAATCCTCTTTACGGTTAACTCTTGCACTATACTGCGATAAAATATCAGTGATATTTGATTTGAGTTAAGATTTTATTAATCATTTATTGTCAGTTTTTAGTGTTTAATAGATTATGAAAACTTTTGAATCCAATATATATTTTTTTATACTGTTGTTTCAATCTAAAATTTGGGAAAGATTATTCATTAAATTTAGACTAAGAGCCGATCGTATGTTCGTATCTTAGCCATGAATCATTTAGATTATAACCCGATGTCAAGCACGTAACAACCATTCAAGTTTGAATTTTCCTTTTAAGAATAAATATTTTCTTTCATGGAGAAACGTTTTCTTTTTCTGCGTTAAAAATAGTTTGTTTCCTGTAGTAATCTACACTATTTTCTTTTCATTTAACTTGGATATTCAACTGAAAACAGGCTTTTTTATTACTTTAATTTATAATTAATCCTTTCATTTTAGTAATAAAAATTTGATACTTAATGTAAGATACATAAAGTTATCATCAGATGGATAATGTACAATTTACAATAAAAAACAATATATTGTGTAGAATAGTGAAAAAAAGTAAACAGATAAAATCAAAATTAAGGAGGACCAATTTATAAATAATGAAGACAATTTAATAAATGCGAGCTGTAAAACTCCAACAAGCAGTTTTTTTTTAAGATAGACCGATGTAAAAATCACAGGTTATTTTAAAAATGTAAAAATCACAGGTTATTTTAAGGTTTTTCAATTTTTAGAGATAAATCAAAATCCAGTAAGTAAAATTCGCAAATTTAAAAACTTCTTTAAAAATGTCAAACTTTTTTTAATATGATGGAGAAGTAAAGCCACAATCTGAAAAAATTGTTATATTTCTAATAGATGAATAAGCTACAGATTTTTTCAATCTAAACTTGAATAACTGTTATTCATATCGACTGGTGGTGCATTAATAACTGTTTCTTTTAATGAATTATATTATTATTCACTGTAAAAATTAATCGTGCTTTTCAAAACGTTTAAATTTGTGATATATTGAATGAACTTATTTGGAAAGGGAGATAATGGAACTTTTTTAAAATTATTTTTATGATCTATTTATTTTTTGTAAATTATTTTAATTTTTATCATCACCTCGTTCATTGTGGAGAGTAGAATCGGTTTGTCGAGCCAAACGCTCCATACTAGGTTAAGTCCGAAAGCATCGTCCACTTACTTTTAGTCACTTCACTTACAACCACACACGCACCTCGATTCCCGATGTTTAACGCACCACAACAATCAGGTATTTGAAGTGAGGAGCGCGAATCCGTCGCTTATCACTTCTACCAACATTCGAACTTTATTCCCGCATCTTTTATAATTTTTCCCTCTGGTAGACACTGAAGCTGTACTAATATTCTTCCGAATTGATTGAACTTATGCGATAATTCCTTCGCTTGAGTGTTGTCGGAACATCTTTTTCTTTGACCTCATCACTAATTATCAAATAATATACCATTCGTTCCGAATGATGTCAAATACAAAAAAAAATGTTTAGAGGCCAAATATTTTAAATTATCTGTTGAATAATTACTAATGATAGGTAAAATTCTGGGCATGAATAATATGAAATGTAAAATAGTATATAAGGTGTGTAAATTTAATTTTTACACATCTTAATGAATATTCCTACTTTAAAATTCATCTATTTTTAATTCGGCCCAAAAATCATTGAAAACGTATTTATTTTGTGATGCCTAGTCTGAGTTAACAACCTTAGTTAAATAGTCTTGTTTAATAGCTATATCAGTGCATTGATTTAATTTCCATTATTTTCGTAAATAAATAAATATATGTAAAAAGATTTTTCCTCGGGAAGCAGCTCAGAAACCGAGTACCACACCGTATTATGACTTTTAACGAAAAATCATTATAAGATGTAAATCAAAATGCAATAGCTTTTGAATTTCTCTATAAATATTTTTATTTTGTCGGTTAAAAATATCATCGTTTCTCTATAAATTTTACAAGTTTTGCTAAATTTATTTAAAGTATTACCAAGCAGGTTATCCGAAAATGTATATCGATTGAATATTTAATTATAACGACTTTACTAATTATTAGTATATTAGGCTTATATTTAACATAAAAAAGAAAATATATTTAAATGGCCTTTCAACTACTCGCTGCAGACTGGCAAAATAAAAGTAGCACGGGACTTAATATAATATGTAATAAAATCCTACTTAAGATACTTTGCTTGGTATTTTTAATTTTACAGCCAAATTATAATGATCAGATCATATTTGAGATGCTATTAACAGAGACTACATGCAGAATCTTTTTATATATGCACGCACATTTTTGCAAAATCAAATACCAAATGTAGTAAAAAAATTATCAAGATATATAGCTAAAACCTTTGCATCAAATAATTAGTTGTAAAAATCATTTAAAATATTTTTGTTATTGGTTTCTTACAAGAACCGCTGAAGTCAGTAAACTATTTAAGTTATTAGGTAATATTCCGTAAACGTTAAAACTAGTAGGGGTAAATCATGCTGGAATGTATTTAAATGGACTGATGATTAACTAGCTCGTATACTTTATGCAACATAAAGAGGTAAGCAATATCTTAAACCATTTTGCGTTAAGGTTTTCGTTATAATTACATTAAGTAGAATATGTGCGTCTAATAAATTTTGATAAAATAAGCATTCCTGAAAATTAATGTTGATTGAAGAATTAAGTATAATTTTTTAGCCGATCGAGTTCTAATAATAACTGAAATTATAATATAATTCTTGCATAATCTGAAATTATTTTTAAATGTGATCAGGATTAGAGGAGCTGAGAAGAATATATATATATTGTATACAATTAATAATTTTAAAAAATTTACATTTTATTAATTGAGTTCTTAGATATTCTTCAACATATTTTAATTGAACAAAATTAATTTAATTTTTTTGATATTGTTCTCTTTGCTTTGAACCCTTTTTTTTTTACCTAAGTAATTCCAGTGATCATTCATTGGTTATAAATTTTAATTTTCTGCCCGAAAATTGCAGTTTTTCCCAGGAGTAATAAATAAATTAAAACGCGGATGTCTTGATTTTATAACAGATAACGTAAAAATTGTCTTTTCAAGACTTCATCACACATCAAGGATTTTAGAATCGAAAATTTACGTAATTTTAATTCTTTAAGAGAACTTATATAATCCTTCAGATACGGTTATTTCTGTTGTGATGTTTATTTCTTGACAAACTTACGATTACATATTTTTAACATCTATCTGTTTATCTTATGCGTTTCCTGATTTACTGATCTATCCTTATAACTTACATTAAACAATACTGTAGATCACTTAAACGAGTAATATTACTCTATTACTACGAGAATCAAACAATTTCAGCTTGGTTTACAGTTTAATTTTCTTTTTCTATAAATTATTCCTTTTAATCTCCTTTCACTATAAGAAATAAGAACAAGTAGATTTTACGACATTTTTGTTTTAGCAAATAATGAACTTGCAAAAAGAAATTTATTTTTCATTCTGTCTCATCACTTATTGGGTTTGGTAATGGCAAAGACTAATATCCTAAGAATTGAGATTGGTTTGTTCTCTATGTTAGCATTAAAAATAAAAACGTAGTAATCAATCATTGTACGAGCACATAGTCACAAACACATACACACACACACACACGCATGCATATATATATGAATTGCTCTTATTCACTATGAAGAAATTACGGCTAAAGAATTCAGTTTGACGTGTTTTGCATTATGATCATAAACTGAAGCTATAATTATTTATATTTCTTATAATTAAAGTTATAATTAATAATTAAGTTAAGAATAATAATATATTTTTCAGATCTTCTATAATAACAGTGGACAAATTATTTTAAGTAGTCTTATATAAAAATTAAAAAGAGTTTCAAGATATTTGTAAGTTTTTATCAAGCAAATAATAATACTAATTATTATTATTATTACTAATAAATAATACATTGCTCACACTGTAAAAATGTGTAAATAAACGTACAAAATGTGTAACATAACGTACGATATGAAACGAGACTAAAATGCAAGCAAGAGAGATGATTGTAGCTGTCCCCAGGGATGAAGAAGACCATATGGCCGCCCTTCAATGAAGGGTATTTTGAAAATCCCACTCACCCCAACCAGACATCTATTGTTTCTTCCCTCCAACAATAAGCAATGTGCCTGTGACGTCATCATCCTCGCTTAATTAAGCAATAACACCCTCTGAACTCTACGGGTCATCCCCGAATGTCCACTATTCTCATAATACATTGCAACGTACTAAGCGAGGACGTGATCATTTTATCCTGAAATCACAAATCACTTTCCAAATGAGTTAAAAGCCGAGTATGTTGTTGTTATCCCGAGTACTCAATTGCGATCAATATTAAATTGTTAATTTACTGTAGAATTCTCATATTTCAGCCTCTTTTTGTAGGAAATATGTTTTAAAAATGAACAATGCTAAATATGACTAAACGTTTTTAATAAACTAGCAATATAATGTAAAATAGCGATGAAACGGTTTAGTAAGTAACAATTGCAACAAAAATTACGAATATTTAATACCTATATAAAGAAATTTAAGCCAAAAAATAAATTAAACAACAGGTAAATAAGCCATAGGAAGGCCTCTTTATTTTATCAGCCCGAAGTTTTGTTTAATCCTCCCCAAGCATAACGATACAAAAACGAACTTATATTTGTAAAAATTTAATTAGTTTCCCCCTCTTCACCTAAAAGGCATACATTGCTAGGATATACTGCTGCATTAGCCAGATAAAATTTTAAGTAGGAATAATAATACTTTTAAAAACTAATTAAAAGTCGTACAAATAATAGTTGCAAAAATTCAAAAAATAATCTACGTATTAATGTTTTATTAATTAAACATTCTATTAATGTTATTTTGATAACAGATCGTAATATTTATGTAATAAATACATAATGATAAATAATTCAATCCACTTAGCAACAATTTTATATATTTAGTTCTAGTGCTTTCGGAATTTAATTATTCCATCATCAGGAACTCAAAACTAAAACTTGTGTAAAATGTTATTTAATATTGTAACGGTGGTCGTCATATGTTTAAAATTATTTTGACTTACGTCCTGCCATTGTAAATCTCCCCACCGTTATCTAAAATAATAATAATAATTAAATAATTATTAAATTTATAATTTAACAAATAATAACAATAATTTAATAATAATATTAAATAAGATTTTACACAAGTTTCATTTTAAAACATTTTACAAGTTTTAAATTTGTGTTCCTGATGGTGGAATAATTCGATTTTGAAAGCGCTAGAACTAAATATATAAAATTGTTGGTAAGTGGATTGAATTATTTATCATTATATAATCGTACCAACGTGCCATGCTTGATAAAATTATTATGAATAAATACATATTTGATATTATATGTGAAATCCTACTTCGAGTATATGTACAATTACATGTGTATTACGTAAATAACTTTTATTTTTTCTCATAGAGAGGTGAGGGATTTAAAAATTTTAAAATTTTCGATACCTATTTCTGTACAAAAGTGGTTCTTATTTCATGCCTACTGAGCGTAAGTTTAAATATAAATACTAACATAAAAAATTATCAACCAAATTTAAGTAGGTAGAAAATATTTTCTTAAGTTTTCTTTATTTTAATCATAATTTTTCTCTCCTCATTATAGGAAAAATGATGATTAGAAATAAAAACATAGTAGTTAATCACTCTACTCGCAATTGTTCAAGAATCTTTCCAGAAATCATCCTGGGGAGTGCAGAAAGGAATCAACCTTGCAGAAAGGGATCAGAATAAAGGGACTTTAATCTGTATAATGTGGTTGGTGAGAGCGTGAAGCTGGATATAAATATTAATGAGAATATCCATCTTCCAGAGATTGGCTTGTTGAACGGTCTATAGGTCAGTTGGATTCTTCTTGGAGACAATTCTGATGATGGATAGAGATAGATTTAAGAAAGTCGTAAATGTTCTAAGGTGGCCCTCTATCCATAAGAAATTCATTTAATGAGGATTTAATCGAACGGTTTACTCCTTATCTTGATAACGCTACCACTACACAACACTGAGAATCCCCAGGGTTTTGATGTAGTAGTTTGATATAGTTTTGATGAAGTAACTAGAGGCTGATCTTACTACTGTTTAATTTCTGGAGAAGTAATTTTTTCCGCATAAATTTCAACCGGTCAATGCAAAAAAATTAAATCAGTAAAACGTACCTCTATCTTATTGCTTCCATGAAGAGAAAGATTTCCCAACTCCCGAATAACTGTGATTAGCTGTGGATTGCCCAAAGAGTATCTTGAATCACACGTCCGTTCGGGTTGGTTTGTTAGGTTTTGCGGTTCTCCTGTCATACCTTTATCACTATCAACTTTTCCCCCTAATTTTTTGATCTCTTCCTCCCCGGCTGTCCCTGTTGGTTATTTTTAAGTTCATAGTACATTTGAATCAACCTTTTGAGGACTTGTTTCAACTGCTGCATGTGGTAATAGCTTGGCTTAGAGCGATTTTGCCTACAGACATTTCCTCAATTTTGGTTGTATTTTCCCCTTAGGCGAGATTATAAAATATCCAACCTAGCGTTGAGATTCTTTGTCATAAAATCGGTTCTCATAATAGATACAATTACGAGGATTTAAAAACAGGTTAAAAGTTTTTATTAACGTAATGGTTAAGGATTAAAGTGAAATGGAAGGTAAAATAAAAACTTAAGGCTCCAGGATAGGTCAGTTGACCATGCCCAAGACGATTTTCCATTACTAGGACGGGGTACATCTAAGAATCTGAATAACGGATCCAGGTAATCAATTTAATGTTTGCTCTAATACTCATTACAAGTCATTATCTGAGGCAATAAGGCGTAACATCCCTGATTATTCAACTTCTTGTGATAAATTTGATAAACTGGCGGCTAACATAGAAAAAATCTATCCTGGTGAAGAAAATTGGTAATCTGATTGGACTCCGTACAATAGTAATTTCTAATATCTGTCAGTGAGGAAATACTTAAAAATCGCAGCATGAAACATCAACGGTATTTTGCATCGGCATGAGAAGCTAGAAGTTCTACTTTACTCA
>JAAAKQ030126262.1:0-10920 GCA_010016005.3 Zanna intricata | reverse complement strand
TTAAATTCTTCATGCGCTCATATGCTATTCATAAGATTGTGTATCAGTGAATAATAGTAGTTTTGAACATAGCGTAGTAGATATTAGTAATGAGAGCATCCATTGAATATATTTCAATATAATAAGTTTATAATTACACCTGTTGTGATTTTTGTGTAGAGATATATTTAAATGTATATTTCTTGAAATATTGCTCTTAATAATAGTGCTGTGTTGACTAGCTAATTATTGATTTTTATTATTTGATTCTGTTAAAATATCCAAGTCCTTGTAGATAGTTTTTAAATGGTGTTTTTGTGTATATAATTTGTTTATTGATTGAATTATTTATGTAAGTATTTTGTCCAGTGTGTTTGAAGAATGAATTCACAAGTGGGCGTGGGTTGTGATGTGTGATGCCAATTTTGTTACGTATATTGTACTGCGTGCTTCAGTCTTCCTTATTTTGAATACCAGCATCTAAGTTCAAACAAGAAACTTTAATAGGGCCCTTCTAGAGCCAAGCTTTTGCCTTACCCTGGAGCAGCCTTGACTCATTTATATCATTGATAACTGAAGGAATAGCACAGATGATTGTTGTAAAATTGGCAGTCTCAAAAAAGTCAGAAATATTGCTGCAATACTGAGAGAATGTAAACTGAAACTAATTGAATAAAAAATAACTTTTCTTTGCTTGAAGCCCAGATTATTGAAAACATCAGAAACAACTACTTATGAAGTAGAAGTAGAAGACTTATAAATAAATCAAATGTTAAAACATACTTTTGTAATTCAGATATTCAATGATTATTCTAGTCATTCTAAAAATTGTATTTTTTACAATGCTACTGAAAGTTCTAGCTTTGTACCTGATGTTGTCTATACCTTTGTTAAAACAAGATAGACACTAGTTGGTTTTGTATTTGGTCCTATTTGCAATAAATTGAAGACTGATAAATTGAAACTTTATTAGGTTGGAGATGTACAATACATCCCCTGCTGAAGATGGTTCCACAAAGTAAAGATGAAATTTTAACTATCATTAAGATTTTCATCACTAGTGATATAACTCCCATTAATCAATTCATATCTGTGGGCAGTCATGATTCGGACTAGAGCAAAATACCTGGATAGAGATTAAAGCACTTCAAAAAAGATTTTGAAGAACTGTAGTGTTAGGCAAAAATACCTGATCATTAAGTTAAATAAATCTGACCGTATAAAAAAATAGTGGATGATTGGCCTTTTAATCTAAGCTTGTATTAACAGAATATCAATGATCTAAGATAAGAATTTTTTTGTTTTGGTAGATTGTTGCAACTTGTTTTTATGATATTCTTACAGAGACCAACTTTATTAAAAACCTTTCTTTCTGTAGACTTGGTTTCTCTAATTATTTAATTTACAGAGCTGATAGGATTCTAAATACTAGTTTAATGAAAAGTAGTACGTGAAAGTAAGTAAAATTGTAGTGTTTTCATAAGATTTAGAAACTGTTATATTTATTCTGCTGAATATAACTGTTGAGAATTTATCATTATACTTGAAATGTGACTTACCTTTATTCTTACTAGTTAATGTGGAATGCATTTCAACAGATGTGCCTCCTGTCAAAAATGTAGTGCCAGTCAGTTCTTGTTGAATTGTCTGAAGATTATGATTTTAATTCTGTCATCATTGCTGGTGATTTTAACCCAATATTTATTAATCAGTATATTCTTATAACCATAATTCAGCATTGCCCCAAAATATTGCAGAATTTATGAATGAGTTTAGTTATATATGTTAACAATATATTAATAACAATTTTGAGAACCATTTTTATTGAATCTTGGCCTCAAATTATGTTTTCTCCCATATTTTGATTACACATATCGGAAGATTGAGTTCATCCTTCTTTGACTTTTTCTTTTAATAATCCAGTACGGCTAATTTAATCACATTCTTCCTAATTTTAACTTATAGATTAGCTATTAAATAAAATAATAATATTATTATTTTAGGTTTTTTTACAAATATATGTATTACAATTTAACACTTTTTTCTATTTCTTAAAGTCTTTTTATATTAATTATTTCTCTTCGTCACTATCTATTATTGGTTTCTTTTTTAATTAAATTTTGATATGATGAACACGCAATATAACACACTACAAGTATAATCAATTTGTATACTAGGAAAGCAATCCTTGAAGTTTTTACCAAATGATAAAGCATTTATAGGTAGTCACTTTTGGGTTTCTTACTCAAAATCTATTTTTTGAATATTACAGATATGCTTAATATACCATCCACTTTACATATTTTGATAATATAAAACATTTTCTTTCTAAAAAAAAAAAATTTACAGAATCAAGAGATAAAAAAAAATGGCAAAGATGAGGAAGAAGAAGAAGAAGAAGAAGAGGAGGAGGAAGATGAGGATGAGGAGGATGATGAAGAAGAGGAAGAAGTAGAGCCCAGGTTAAAATATACAAGGATGACTCATGATTTAGCCAACATCCTTTGTAAAGATGCAGCCAGCTGTATTGCTTTGCACCCCAAGGTAATATTTTTATTTATGTGCTTAAAATTTGCAAAGTTTGTCTAGTAAATTCTTAATTGTCTTTAACAAAACCTTTTTCACCAACTTCAAATCTATTCAGCCTTTATATCCTCACAGTACTCTCTTCCACTTTGTTTACTTGTTGTTAGCACTTCTTCCATTCTTCTAAACATCTCTTCTGAAATCTCTTTCATGGAATGTGGAATTCTGAATATTTCCTTTTTTTGTCAATTTTTTTTTTTTTTGTTAATGATATCATTCATTGATGATAAGTTTGTGCATGTGTGTGGAGAATGAATAGAAACCTTGCAGCATATGAAGACGCCATGCCTGATTAAGATTTAACCCAGGACTTTCCAGATAAAAGGTTTTGGTTCCAGATCAGGATCAAATGAATAAGCAGCCTATGCAACAACTATTATCTTCATTTCTACAAAGCTGTTCGATTAGTATTGTTGTGTTTAAGGATTATTTTCAGCATTGGTAACCACTGGTTAACAAATTGATTTTCCCTTAAGCTTAAGATATTCTTTTTCTGATAGCCTCACATACGTGTTTCATTATTTCCAAGAAAGTTTGCCTTATTGAAAATATTCATTGGTGAACACAATTCAGAATTGTTAGAAAGTGTCACCTTGTTATTTGAACTCAATTTTATTGCTCTTTTTGATCAGGTTAGGTTAGGTCATCATTATTAAGTTGTAATTAAGACTTAATTCTAATTAAGTCTTTATTTTAACTTGAACGAGTCTACATTTTTCTTTTAAGTAAGACATTATATTTTCTTTTTTAAAAGTAATGCTTGGTAAGTGTGCAAGATTACGATCTACACACTCTTGTAGTCTTGATCTAAAATTTTCCATTATTCACCATAACATGGCTGGTGTAGTAAGTGCAACTTCTTGATTACTTAATTTTAGTTCTGTTATCATGATGTATGTGGCTTGACATACACTTTGCTCTTCAGCAGATCCCAAAGAAAAAAGTTGCATGGGGATAAATCAGGAGATCTAGCCAGATGTGATATGTTTTAGAAAGAATTCTCTTAAAGAAGTAATGGACATTTGTTCAATATGACTTGTCACACTGTTTTGCTGAAACAGCATAATTTGTGAAAATTTTACTAATTCTACCTCATAAATATTGTGTCCTTGCTGTTTTTAGTGCACTGCAATAATGGTTGTAATGTTTTTCAATTTTCAACGGTGACCTTTGGACTATGTAATGGTTTCTCAAATAACTGAAGTAGGTTTTCACGGCTGCAGTATTGACTATTCTGCTTATTTACGTAGCTGTTCAGATGAAAATAAATGGGCTTCATCTGATTTACAAGGTGTGTCCCAAAAATAAATCTAACCTACTTTCAAATCTCTGCACCTATGTTCATAGCGAACTCTGTGAGGACAAGTGTAACCAGCTGATCTAGCCAGATGCCGCAGTTATCAACAAAAAGTAGTAGTTCGTACACAGTGTGTCTTTGTTTAGAGTGCTTTGTTGACGTTCATTGGATTTTGTAATCAATTTGAATTTTTGAAAACACTAGCTCAATAAATAGTAAAATTTATACATCCATCAGAGATTATTTAACATCAAACCATTAAGAAAACTTGATGTTTGGTTTTTACAATTTTTGGAAAACTTACTTCCATTTCCAAAAAGCACAAAAAAATTGAAGGAAACTTCAGAAAAAGATGGTAGTGTCCTATGTTTGAAAATTGATAAAAAGGAAATCCAGTTAGGCATGACATTTTTCATACTGTAAAATTTTCATTCCATATTCTTATGCATAAGCTTAAAGTTTGAGCTGAATAATTATATACAAAAAAAAAAATTAATTAGTGTTGCTAACTGTATTAGTATGGAAAAGCTGCCCTATAATTGTACATAAAGATTGCAGTGAACAAGGTTTGTAAAATAATGCTATATTTAATTTTGAATTAAAAAAAAATTATTTCTTTAATTTTAATTCTCTAACAATTCTATATCATAGTGACAAGTTGAACTTTAATAAGACATGTAATAACAGTCAGTGTTTTTACCTTTTATGAAAATGTTGTAGTATTTATAAAATAATTTTTTATTAAAAATGCAGAGAATAATTTTGCTGCAAAGCTATAATTATGCTCAGAAATAATTTTGGTCAGTGTTAATGATATTTTTATCAAATAATTCTGCTACTAGGATGAATTTTAGTAAATATTAATTTTTTCTTAATTTAAAAGTTTCTTTATTAAATTTTTTTTAATAAGAAAACTAACAGTGAGATGGATAAAGTACATTATAATTTACCAACAAATTATAATGACTATGATTTGACTACATTTGAATACTCGTAAATTTATTTAGTACTTTAATTTTCTTTTAGGTTACAGCTTTCAAATTTATTATTACACTAGATAATTTGACAATTTCCAACTGTGGAAGTGGTTAATTTATAAATATTTTAAGTTTATTGACATTTTTATTTTTCAGTTTGTTTGTGTTGGTACTCACTGGGGTTCTGTTCATTTGCTAGATCATCAGGGTAACAAAGTTCAACAAAGTATTGATATGCACTCACATACAGTTGCTGTTAATCAGATCAGTATGGATGCAAAAGGTGAACACATTGCTACATGTTCAGATGATGGAAAGGTAATTTCTTTTTTTAATATATTATGTTTTGTATGACCATAAGAGATAAGTTTCCCTTTAACTTATTATTATATTTTTTAATTTGGTAGACTACCTTTACTCTATTATGATATCTGTTTAGGTTTAACAGATTTTCAAAAGGCAACAATTGACTTACTGAGATCCCAGCAAGTCCTCATTGAAATAGGAGGATTGCACATTGTCTTTTAGGAGGTCTTAACAAATGCTTTTATTGTGCATTAATGTACTTTGTCAATTTTGACTTTTTTTACTTTGTTGTGATTTTATTGTTCGTGGATGAGGTATATTATTTTGTTGACTTTGAAAACTTTTAAAAATTGTGTAAATATAATTTATTTGACTATTAAAAAGTAGGTAAGTGCTTGAACAGATATAACGTTTGGAGAGAATCTCAACAGAAACGTTAAACAGTTTCTTGCTAAAGGCAACATTGAGGTGTAAAATATCTTAGCGTGTCCTAAACGAAAGAGGAGAATTGTATGTTGTCTCTTAGGAGGAATTAGGAGACTTACCCTTACCTAATAAGCACTTCAGTTACCTTAGAGAAAAACAAGAATCTTCAGATTGATCCACTGGTAGCGCTCTCACCACTGGCTCTACAAGTTTCAACATCTTCAGTTTGGACCTAGCAGGGTCAGATGACCTCCACAAAACTAAAAGTTAGAAAAAAGGATTAAGGATAAGGAAATGGTAAGGGGGTTATAAGAAATGAGTCTAATCCTAGAACAACTGCAGTATGAGACAAAATGACTCCATCAGAGGAAACCCCCTCCAGATAAATGATGTCCATCCTGCACACAATTTCTAAGGAAATCAGGAAATTTCTACTTAGCTTGAAATATGCACTTCTGGTTGACTTTACATTACTCAGTAATTTTTTGTTGATTTTATATTACAACAAAAATTTCTTTTTTCCAGAAATCAGAGTCACCTGAGAATTATATTTCCTAAAGAAACGGCTTTGTCCCTTTCTAGAATTGTGTGGCATGTGGAACTATTCAATTCAGCCAATTTTTTTCGTCAATTTTCAATTCGTCATTATTCAATTCAATTTTTTTAGTTCAGCCAATCTGGATGAATTGTGAATTATACAATCAGATCTGCATTGCAAGAAAAATAAGAGAATAAATAAACCTAAAATGATAATAAATTCAGGATTTTCAGAATTGTCATATATAGTCTTTTGATAATTACCATTCATCTCTAATTGTTAAAATATTCCTTCTCCAAGTAAAAAATCTCGTATTTATTGTCTCTCCAAAAATGTTCCTATTATCAGTTATGTATGTGTAGGTCTGACTATACTTGATCCTTCATACCAAGGATACTGGGATTCTTGATAATAGAACCAGTGCATTTTTTTTACTTGGTAGGAGGTGATGTTCTGGGATGTTTCCTTTCTGGCCAAATGTTAAGCTTAAGATCTGAAGTCCTTATCTGATAAAATTGAGTGGTTTAAGCTTATTTAAAAATAATATCAATGTTTCACCAAGAAATCTTCTTATTTTGGCAAGCAATTCTAAAGCTAAAAATAGGAAAAATGTCATACTTCTGGAAATTTTGTTTTCAGTTATGGATACCAAAAGATTTCAGTTTGATTTCTACTCTGGAGGTAATATAATACAAGACATAAGTATTTTGGACACAAATTATGATTAAAAAAAATAGTGAATTTTTAGTTTTTTGACCTGAAAATGATCAAAAAATGGTTTTCAGAAATCTTTTATTTTAATTGTTTTTTAAGAAAGTCACATAAAAGTCAGAAAATTCAAGTCAAAATACACAGTTTTTATGTTTGGAATAAAATAACATTGTTAAATTGCCAGTTATATAAAACTTAATCACAAATTTTGTAGCAAATTAAGTTCAGAGAAAATTGTAAATAAATTCAATAAAAAAACAAATATTCTTTTAAGAAATTTGATTTAAAAAAAAAATTTTTTTAAATCTCTTGTCGCACTAAATGTTTCAGAAGTGTGAATTTCCAGTCTTTGTTAAAAAAGAAAGGATGTTGCACTGCTGTAATGATTTTTGAAAATAATATTGCTTTTAATGTTTTAGCTAGCTTTTGATTTTTTTTTTTTTGTATTTCAAGTTATGTTAGTATCGTACTCAAAACTCTTAGAGCTTCGTTGGACACCAACCCCTTTCCTTCCAGATTATATCTTGGATTATTGTGAAACTAAAGTATTATAGAAAATCTATTTTTTTTTACTAATTTTTCTAAGAAAAGTACAGTATTTCTTTTGGCCACAGATGGGTAGTGAAAATGCATTTCATTTACATTATGTGGTATGTAGAGTTTGAATATACCATTCA
The DNA here is from genome assembly GCA_010016005.3 of Zanna intricata. Classification (NCBI taxonomy): domain Eukaryota; kingdom Metazoa; phylum Arthropoda; class Insecta; order Hemiptera; family Fulgoridae; genus Zanna; species Zanna intricata. The sequence continues at coordinate 3,423 of JAAAKQ030126262.1, read as the reverse complement.
CTTAAAGTGGGGTTTCATACATAGTCCTACGGATAAAGTTCTGTGGCTTGAAAATTTCCAAAACTACTACTACTAGGTCAGTAATTGAACTTTAGACATCCTTCAGTAGTGTATCTTAAGTTGTTCATGTGAAAATTTGATGAAGATTGGTTGAATGGTTCTTGAATTACGCTCAATTTAAGGCGCAGATTTTATGGCTTAAAATCTTCAAACTACTGAATCAATTTCTCTGGAATTTAGATTTGCTGTAGTAGTGTATCTGAAGGTGGCATGAAGATTGGTTGAGTCATTCTGGAGTTATGATCAACTTAATGTTGAAAAAAGGATCTTCTTTGTTTTCTGTTACCACAGATGCTTTAGAAAACTACAACTCCATATAAATATAATCAAATATGTTAGATTGCAGCCCATACACTTTTATTTTACATTTTACCAAAGCTTTTTCTAAAACATTTTTACTCCTTTTTTAATTTTAATTATTAAGCTAATTATTTTGCATTTTGTCTGTGGTATTGTTGTTATAATTTTAAAAATAATGTTTATTATACAGTATATTTTAAAATAATTAGCTCTACTGAATTATTTGATGTATACTTAAATGGAGGTATAGTTTTCATTAAAACATTGGTTTAAATGGACAATTTAATAGTACATAATAATAAAATAAAAGAAAGCTGAAAAATGCCAAAAATCCTGTTTCTTGGCTGATTCCAGTTCCTATGAACACACTCACTTGAAAATCAATAGGGCTCTGTTCCCAATAGGTTTAAATTACTCCATTAACTTTCGACAAAATCAGTTAAGATTTGCATCTGGTAGAGCAGATGAAGAAATCTTATACAAACATATATATGTATATAAAGATAACTGGGTGCAATAGTGATTTCCAAATGCTTTGGAATTTGTTCCAATTATTACAGATTACTATTTGTTACAATTGCAAATTTGAAGATCGTAATAAAATATTTTTAACTGAATTTTGTTACTTTAACTATTTGGCAGCACTGACTAATAAATTGAAATTTAATTTGAATATAGTCTGTTGTCTGTACAGTATTGTTGTACTTAGTTGTCCATGTGTATGAACCGGTCGACAGTTGTTGTGAGCCGTTTGATTTGTGTTTCAAACTTGAATTTAATCTTCATCTGTAAGAATTTAATTTCTGAATTGTGTTTCTTAATGTTGTAAGATTTTTTTATGCCCCCTAGTATATTTTTATTTATAAAAATTTATTAGTAGTGTTATTGAGCTAAAAAAATTAAAAAAAAAACCTCAGTGGGTTGACTTTTATGTATTTGTTTGTAGTCACTGTGTTGTTTATTAACAATGTGTAACTATATTGAATGGATTAAGAATTGATCAAGGCATAAAGTGTACCTTTTTATGAAAAGTGAACATAACTTCCTTAACGCAACCATTAGACAATCTGTAATTGAATGTTGAAGCATTGTTGATAGATAAATTTTCTTCAAAATATAATTTCTTTTGATTTGTGTTTAAATTTGGAGGAATTGTAAAAATGATTTACAAATAAAGATACAATTTGTGGTAATTCCGTTGCTTGGAATAGTGATGTTCCAGTGAAATACCACAAATTGCAATAACATTCTTTTCCAATAGAACAGCGTAATTTTAAATGTGGACAGCCTGATTTGGATGTGAAATCTTGATATCTTTATGATTATAAAGTAATTGAACTATAAAGTAATAAACGAGAAAGAAGACTATAAACAGTTGTCAAGATGATGTTGAAGAGAGTTTTTATTTTAAAACTTCTTGTAAAGAAGTTTAAGAAATGGATCAAAGTATTTAGAATGATATGAACAGTAAATTGGGCTACAGATTCTAAAATTGCATTGCAGTAAGTGTGTAACATACATCTGTAGAATTGTTTAAAACTTTGTTTTAAAAATCAGACATTTAAAGAAAATAATTTTGTAATTATATAAATTAAATAAAACACAAAGATAATATTCTGTAAAAAGGATGACTAACTGAATTAATTAAATTTATTACTGTATAAATTATAAATTTTTTTATCATAAATCCTAATTTATTATGTTTCATTATTTTCTCTGACAAATTTTCTACAAGATATGTGTTTCTCTAGTTTATCACCTCCTTAATCCTGACCATGATGAACTTTTAACTGTATGTGTAATTATTGTATGTAGTATATACATAATTTTGTAATAAAAAATTAAGTACTGGTTGGTGCAAAATCTAATTAAGTTGCTGTGTTTTATTAAACAAGGTGTAGGTTCTCATTTAAAATATGCTGATTAATTAGTCCTGTTTTTTTTTTTTTTTTTTTTTAGTGAAAATTCATCTTAAAAAATTTTGCATTTATTGTGTTCACTTCTTTTTCTTTATGTTCTGCAAAGTTATTCTGCTACAATTTTACAACATATATATGTCAGATTTATGATTTAATTGATTAGCAGCTGTGCTTTAATTAGTTTTATTATGATGATGATGATTGATTTGGCTGAGTTCCTATAAAAAGTATTATCTAATCATTATTTATTGTTTTTGGTATATATTTAAAACCATTTATTGTGGTTTTTGTATTTATTATGCTTTAATTTTTTTCAGGTATTTGTATATGCTTTGGATAATGCAGATGATACCTTAGTAATAACAGTAGGTCGTCTAGTCAGATGTGTTGCCATTGATCCTTTTTTTTACCGTCCTAACTCAGGAAGTCGTTTTGTTACAGGTTAGTGGTAACCTTTATTCTCTTTTTTGTTTCTTAATAATCTAACACAAACAATTATTGTTGTTTAACTTTGTTTACCCAACCAAACTTGAATGAGGGAACTTATTGATCATTTCATTGTTTGTTAATAACCTTTTGTGTTAGAATAATTAAATTGACATTTTATATATTGTTTCTTCTGGAATCTTAAGTAATTTTCTTTAGTTTTTTCTTTTCTTATAATCTACTTTAGAGAATTGCTTTACCCCCACTGTTATAATGAGTTTTTTTGTGCTAGAGCATTATTTTTTATTCTAAAGTTGATAATGCTAGTATAAATTATAATAAGTAACCTATGTTACATGATGATGTACATTATATCTTATATGATTGTTGAGGCAACCCTTTTAATTAATTTTTTTTTGTTTGGAATCTTTTTAATAAAATTAATATTCCTTTAATAGATTTTATTTGATTACTAAATTAACTGGATTTTTCCATGTTGTCAGCAACAGTTCTCTGTAACCTATTTCAGCAGGATTTATTGAGCAACTGATGAAGGTCATTCTTGGCTAACAATTATGGGAAAGTTTTTAAATCCCTTGAAGTTAAGCTTTTGTTGCTATTTGTTTACTATTTTGTTTTTAAATAATACATAAAACGTTTATCAAAGGTTGAAATGCAATAATTATTTGTAATCCTTGGAGCTTCATTTTATTTATAG
>JAAAKQ030126240.1:0-13639 GCA_010016005.3 Zanna intricata | reverse complement strand
TGAAACGACTGGCACTGGATAGGGAATCTTGGAGAGCTGCATCAAACCAGTCAAATTACTGAAGACAAAAAAAAAAACATCTCCCATTGGTGAACCAATTTTTTAATTTTGCAAATGAAGAATGTTGTCAAACTTTCCTTGATCCAAGATCCCTCTCTAAACTTCATTTCATCATCCGTGGTGAAATGAAAACCTTAATATCCCCCTTTAATTGCTGAAATAAGAAAAATCGCAGGGCATCAACTCTAGTGCATGTAAAGAGAGTGGAGTAAGTTTAAATTTCAACTTCTCAAGAGACTTGGCAGTTGTATGTGGTCGAACATTGTCGTATTGTAAAATTATCGGTTTCTTGGATTGTAGAACACGATATACACGTCTTCTATGATGACTTAACCTTTCTATTGTATAGCGCAAAATTTATAGTCATAAGTTTCTACCGGTTGGTCACTGTGAAATTCATCCTCTATATTCCTTTTATCAGTTTATGAAGCACGAAATTTGACGGCCAATTTACGCACAGTACTTCGAACGACAGTTTCGGCTTTTAGTCGACGATGAATGATACTAGCGTTACCTTTTTTCGATGTTAAAAAAACAGTCACTGCTCGCTTTTTTTTAAACGCGTTAACATATCAGGCGTATTCCTTTCCATAACAATGGAGATTGCCAGGAAATGAGAGATGTGTTGGTCGTGAGTTTTGAAATGTTACTAGCAGGTGCAAAAAACTAGTAGATGACAGTACTTGTCATTTTGTGCGACATCTCTCTTTATCTGTTTAGCCTCCGGAATTAGCGTAAGGTATTACTTCAGAGGATGAATGAGGATGATGTGTATGAATGTGAATGAAGTGTAGTTTTGTACAATCTCAGGTCGACCATTCCTGAGAAATGTGCGACATGTTATTCTCCCCTTAAGTTTTTGTTTAATTTAATAATATTTATTATAATGTTATTAACTGTTCTTAGATAGCAGGACCTGCTGTAACATGATAACATGTAATGTTAACATGGTTTTTTTACATGCAACCATTGTCGTATTGAGTAAATTTAAAGTTTTTCTTAACTTTAAGACGGAAATCTTTTTTATTCGCTACTTAGAACCGGTGAAATGTATTTCCGGCTTCCGGCGTGTTGAAAGGGATTTTTTTTTCTGTTTTGCGTTTTGTATTGAATTCACTTATATGTATTTGGGTAGGTAGTTCAGTTCCTTCGTTATCGTTATAGTTTAGTCTATTTAGTCTTGTTTAAGACTTGGTTGACGTGTTTTATTTGAGTTCTTCGTGTGTAGTAGTACTCGTACACCGATGGGAATGTCACTTGTAGCATTCATATCGGTGGAATCCTGGCTGAGGCGGACTGAAATATGTCATATGCCGAGGTTTTGAAGACGATCTCCGGTAAAACGATCTCCTGTAAATAAGAGCTAGGTACGGAGGAAGTGGTGAAAAGTACCTCCCCCTATAGGGTCAGGATGGGTCCAATCAATGAAGAAGATGGGAATTACAAGGTAAGATCAAACTGAAATGTATAACATTTGTCCAGAAATAACATATGAATTATGAAAAGAAGAGATTCTTTTTGTGGTCACCTTCAACAAAAAAAAAAAATAATAAATAAAAAAAAATTAAAATATTGGTTAAAAACTTTTGGGGTGGACAAACCAGAAAAGATCTAGAAGAATTATGAATTAAACAATGCTTAATATTTGATTTTACTTTGACAACTTCACAAAGAAAATTAAAGTATTTAAAAGTTTTTAGAAAGAAAAATCCTCAAAAAAATCTAACGGCGGCATTGACGACAATGTTGCGTTTGATGGCTCTCAATGCGATCACTCGAGCGCGTAAGTGCATCGCTGCACAAAACGCCCTCTTCCAATATTTTTTGTAAAAATATGATAGGTTTGTAAATATTTGCTAATGTAAATTCATGATTTAATATTCATTTTCATATTAAATATCATTGCAACTGTATTTAATCAGCAGTGATTATGTTTTAAATTGCTCACCATGTAGTAGAGTAGTATGTACCTATCTCGTATGTTTCATGTGTACTTGATTATTATGAATAACATTAATAAGAACCTCTACTATTTTTTTTCCAAACGCAAGAGGTGGCCAAAGAATTTTATTCTCTTCTTTCTTATTTCTTCTGTAATTGGTGTAACGACCTCATAGATTTTATGGTTTGGGAGTAATCTCCACTTTCCTTTCCCAAGTTTACCCCGCCAATACAGGTCCTTATGATCCTTCTTTCTATTTTGGCCAATTTTTCAGTTCACGATGCTATCTTAATTTGACCCAGTGTTTCACTCCCATACATTACTACCGGTTTGATCACCGTATTATAGTGTGTTATCTTGGCTTGTTTGGAGATGCATTTCCTGTTATAGGTGTTTCGTGTAACCACTTGTGTCATTGCTAGTCTGTGTGCTCTTTCTTGTCAGGCTATTTTCTCGTTTAGATTCCATGTGATGAATTCATCTAAATATTTAAATTTTGATAATATTTTAATTCTGCAACCACTGATTTCCAAATGTTTCCGCTGTGTCTTTTTAGTGAACATTGCTTCTGTCTTCTCGTACGAGATCTGAATCCCAATTTTCGCTGCGATAGAGGCCAATGATTCTATCTAGTGTTCAGCCTCTTCCTCTGTTTCTGCAAGTTACGCTAGATCGTCTGCGAAGCCAAGGCAGTTAAGGCTTAACGTTGTTAAATTTACTTCCAATTTTTACTTTCTCTGGATTTTGTTCGTAGCAATGTCACATGATGTATTCTAACGCGCAATTAAACAGTAATGGTGACAATCCGTCTCCTTGCACGAGACCAGTTTTTATTTCTAGAGAACTTCTACTTATTTTAATTTTTTTTTTTTTTAATAAACATATATTTTTCCTCATTTAGTCTGTTAACAAAACTACATTAAAATAACTTTCCTTTTTGGCTGTGATGTTTTGCTAGTATTTTTTTCATTCTTTTACTACGAGTTTTTGTTCTTCTGTCCTATTTGCCTCATTTTGTTCTTAGTTTTCCTGGAAATTCTGTATATTTTGCATTTCTTATTATGAATTTCCGCTTCCTTTGTCTCTTGTTATTTTAGTTCTTCCGTTTCTGTAAACCAATCATATATGCTCTTTTTAATTTTAAGAATTAGTTAAATATTCTTGATTAATCTGCTCTCACAAATTCTTTACAAATAACTAATGAAGTATAATTTCTTATTTTTTTACCGAGTAATTTTTTCAAATTTCTGATGTAATTCTTTGTTTGATCTTAGAATACTTTTAATGTCTTTCCATCTCGGACGTAATATTTTTCTTTGTTTTTTTTTTAAAGAATTTTTTCCATTCTTATTTATTTACTACCGCTGGTTCTAATAAAAATGTTCAGTTTTTTTTTGGTGTTGTACCGAAATTTTGTGATAAAATAATAGTTTTTTTTTCAACCTATGCTAATATAATTTATTTGTTTCGGTTCTTAGGTTTAATTTTCCTACTAATGTTTTGTAATATTTTTTCAAGGTATTTAAATTTTTCAACTACTTTGATTTTTACCATATTTTGTCATTAAATATCTGGATTTATTTTTTATGGTGATGAAGTGTCAAGTTATTTTTTTTAAAGGATATCTGGACATCTGTTCTTTCTCTTGTTTCTTTAAAGTTTCTATTTATATTCTAGATACTTTTAACTCGTTTGCAATTATGAAAATGCAAAATAACAGTCTACTTTTTTAAATTCTAGTCTAGTTCTTTATACTTGGTTGTATTTTTGTATTTTTCTTCATTCTTTGACGACTTTATCTAAAATATAACAGAAAAGAATTGGAGACAGGCTTCCTGTCTTCAAAACACCCGATTTTTATTATTATAATTTCCCAACCTTACTTATTCCAAAAACGCCTTGCAATCTCTATCATTTAAATAAGCAAACATCTCTTCTCTTTGAAAACTTCTGTTAGCAAAAGAAAGTATTTAATTCTAATATCACATAGCTCCTGTCAAAAATCCGACAAAACATTACATTTTATAACTCTCTTATATTACAATATTTTAATATATTTAAAAATAAAAAACTAAACCGTAAATTCAATCTTGTTGTGAGTAATCCAAGTATAAAGTAAAAGGTTAGCTTTTTTTCTTCTTTTTTCTGATGAGTTCGGAGAAAAAGACCAGTTACGTACCCACCCACTACTAATGGGGGATTTTCGAGCTTGTACAGGTTCCGCTAGATGTTAATAAAAGAGTACGTATGCCTGCACCTTACCTCCAGTCTCACTATTCCAAATAGGGAGGAGCCCCTTTGAGCTCAGGGGATCAAGAGTCCCTAGCGCTATTACCGCTGCCCATCACGTAAAGCAAACGCGGACGAACAACAGCTCAGCAGAGCGTTGTCCTTCCCCTCTCACTTGCCGGTCCTTTTTCTTGTCCTACTAAGTGTTATCGCCAACCCGTCGTTGTCAAAAAGATAGTGCTTGAAGCAATCGTGGTCTGTTAGGAACTGAATCAGGTCGTAAAAAATAAATAAAATTAAAATGAAATAAAATTAAGAATAAATAAAAATAAAAAAAAAAAAAAAGGGCAGAAAGGACCCGAACCGTCCGGGGGGGGGGAAGCTGAGGAAGGAATAGCCGGATCTGAGGCATCCCCGTCACTGACGTTCAGAGGCAATGGCAACAAATAAAAGATACGGACACGGTAGGCTGACCTGCCGTACCGGGTTTACAGCCGGCGGATGGGGAGGCCCATTAGAAGCAAGGACACTCCCCTGGGTTGAGTAATACTTAATTGTAGGTCCGACCCAGGGGCGGAGGGGAAAAAGTGAGCTCACCAAATCCCCTCTGGAGTCAAGGCCTGATCTCAGGGATCAAGCGGCGATCCAAGCACCGGTAGCCGCTATGTCACAACGAGCTTGCCATCTTTCTAATAAAAAGTCGTACGCCTCTCTTTTTTCATCACCTGTGTACACCTCGCACATTCTTGACAAGTAGCTCCATACTAGATGACCCTGCCAACACAAAAACTGCTTCAGTTGATACCGTTGTATATGCTGAGCTTACACGTAGAGTGACACGCCGCTGTATACTCTCCAGTGCACGTACAGTTCACTTAGCATTAAGGGCTTTATACCACACCAGTAAACCGTAAGCAGCTACACGTGTATACACCCTTCATTTGGACGACCGTTGCCCATCAGTATTAACTCAAGCCCTTGACAGTCTTCTCCCACTCGCTTGACTACGTGGTTAACATGCGCAGTGAAAGAGCGCCTTCTGTCTTGTTTAAAGCCTAGATATTTCACTTCATTTTCAGGTACAACTCTGTTCCCGCCCACTTAAAAACTGTTCGGTTCCAGCTCCCGCCTACCTGCCATTATTACACCTGTAATTTTTTCGCGGGGCAGAGCACATCCCATGTTCAGACAACCAGTTGCTGACCATAATAAAATAGAACGATTCGTTCTTGCTCCGTTTTTGTGACAACAAGTACAACGTCATCAGCGAAAGCAATGGATGAAAAGATTAGCTTGCAGTATATAAACTTTACACCTAGCCTTGTTAAAAAGTATTAAGTTTTTTCTATTTATTAAAGATTTTTTCCAATTTTTTTTTAAAGAGGGTAGGTATTTAATTCTTAAATAATAGTTATTGATTTTAATCCGAGTTTATTTTTATTGGATCATATTTTAAAAGGAATTTAAAAGGTTAATAACCGTTAACTTAGCGTGTTCTATAACCATTCAAATTAATTTTATCCTGAGTTATTCAAATATTTAACTCTACTTTTATATGCATTTTCGTAAATAAATAAATAAAAAAAATAATTCTTTTATAATGTTACAAAAAATACATTACTTTGTTTGTAAAGCATTAGTTTGAATTGTATTTTAGTTTATTCTATGGATCCTTTTCATTGTAACAGTATTGTTAGCTTAGGTAAATTGAATTTCGTCTATAGTGAATACAATGTGCACGCTATACACATACACACACACACATATATATATATATCGAGACATGTCTTAAGTAAAAATACAGAAAGAAAACGAGAGAACTTGGCTTTACTTCAAGTTCATATTGACGAAGTACTCTCGAAACAATGACGACCTGGCTTATATAATATCAGTTTTACGCCTAGATTTTGTCTTTCAATATATTGTTGCAGTATTGTGGGTGGAGACTAAGAGACTAGTGCTTGTACGATGTTAAAAGAAAGACAAAAAGGGGAAAAAATATATACAGAGTGATTCGCGAAGTATGTAATAAACTTTCAGGGTATATTCTACTGTAAAATAAAATATATTCTACTGGAAATAAAGAAGCAAGTTCATATAAACATAAGTTCAGAAAAGATTAGCGAATATCTGCTGGCGAAAGATTTCGTCCCGATTGATGTCTGTAATTATATTATATTTTTTTTAATATTTTAAAGTAAAAAATATTTATGTATAAAAATAGAAACTAAAAAATGAGTTAGCGGTGTAAGTTACTACAAAGCTTAATGCAATGGGATGATTAGTAAAAGAATTTAATTATAATTAAGCTTTGAGAATACATTCGTGTCAATGTTTTTTAAACATCATCCGAAATGTAAAATATACTATTGAAACGGACCGAATCGAGGTTGTTTTTATTTATTTCTTATTTTTCGGGGCTATTAACTCTTCCGATAAATAATATTTTCTCAATATCCTGACACGATTTGGACGATTTTTGATCAACAGCTATTCTCCTTTTATTTTTCAATAGCTAATTTAAATATTATTCTAATCGATAACGTAATAATTTGCTTCGTAGACCACTTAAGGAATGGATAGATATGCTATTCCACGGAAAAAAAAGAAACTCACCCGGTATTTACTTAAATGAATCAAGAGAAACCATGGTAATACCTTGATCTGAGCAGCATTAATAATTATACAAATAATTATAAAAGAAAAATATGTGTGATTAAATTTAATTTAGTTAATCTAATATATAAAGCCAAAAGTTTATTTGCTCATCTGCTGTTTCTTCTATTGTTATCGAAGCACGCGAGAACCGACCGACCGATTGGTTTCAAATTTGTAGTTGATATATTCATTCGTATTATCCTTGGAAAGGTTTTAAGTCATAAACCAAGACAGTAGCTCTTTTAGGGTTGAAGTTGGTCAATTTAAGAAATTCTTTAAAGAAGAAAAATTAATTTCTGTCACCATGGCAACAGAAATAAGTTGTGAATCTTTGCTAACTATAGTTCTTAACCTACCGGGTTGGTCTAGTGATTGAATTGGTCATCGCAAATCAACTGATTTCGAAGTTGAGAGTTCTGGGATTTGATTCCTGGTGAAGGCGGTTGCTTTTATATGGATTTAAATACTGGATCGTGGATGCCGGTGTTCTTTAGTGGTTGGGATTCAATTATCTCAGGAACGGTCAACCTTAAGACTGTTGAAGACTACACTTCATTTACATTCATACATATCGTCCTCTTTCATTTTCTGAAATAATACCTTACGGTGATTCCGGAGGCTAAACAGAAAAAAAAGATTGTAACTAAATTTCTATCTTGTAATTTAGCTTCTTGTTTTTACTTTTTACTTGAATTGTTATTTACCAGTATTATTCTCACAACGTGAAGGTAACGGAAACGCTGCGAAATCCTGGCTAGTCGGTAATGGCGAGCTCTGCGGCTCAGGGATCAGCCCTGTGTCGCCGGGGGAACCTCGGAAGCCCCCGGGCCAGCCCTGAGTAGCCCTTAAGTGATTTGCTCAAGTGATTTCCGGCTCGCCTTCGTCGATCCGGGCCTCGGGGTTCCAGGGGCGTAGCCCTCTGGCTAGTTAAAGTATAAAAGCGTGAACTAATGATAAGAGTAATAAGAACTACATGAAGACTTAATTGATGAAAGTAATTTTCATTACTAGTATAATTCATTACTGGTATATTCATTTATTTTACACCATGATTGTAGATGCGGGAAATCTAGAGGTTTTTTTAAATTTTGATTCAGTATTATTTAAAAAACTCATTGACAAAGTAATATTATTTTTATAAATGAAAATCATTTTATTTTAAATAAATTGGTGGAAGTATTAGGTTCTTTTCTCGTAAGCTAAGAATTGTTACTTTTTAAGAATAAGTGACTAGTCTTTTTATCAAAAATTCATGTATATAACAGAAAGGTAAATTAAAATTTTTGACTTTCTAAATATCAATTTACGTGATTAATAATTTTCATGCTAAATAATCATCTAACAGCCCATCTCTTTGTACTTCTGGCATTTTGAGATAACTCCAAGAGATGATATACTGTAATTCAGATGGATTTATACGTCAGAATAATAATTATTTAATAACGATGACAAGTTGAGCACTTAATTAAGACCGTTCAAAGCAAATTGGTGCGGTTTCATTTTTATTGAAAATGAAATCAATTTGATCATCCCACTAGAATTTATTTAATAAAACCTCAGGAAGTTTCGCTTTACGGGCAATAGAAATAATACTGTTATCATTAATGAGATTTCTCTTCACGTTATCAGTAATATTATGTCTGCTTGAGGAGTACAATGCAACGGTTTTATCCATAATTCAAGTTAAGCAGTTTACTGGTTTAATAGAAGTGGATATTGTTATAGCACTAATTTTCGCATACCTGAATACAGTACGTAGACTTAGAGTCTAAGACTACACGAGATAATTTTTTCATTTTTAGTAAATTAACAAACATTTAAAATATCTTTTCACCAATTTATTTAAAATACAGTTAACAGATTTTCTTTTACGGAAAAAAAATGTTACTCTATCCATGAACTCTAAAAATTAAAAAACCTATAATTTTCTGCATTTTTTCAGCCTGATATTTATGTAATCCAGTAATTTTTTATTAGTTGTGATTTATTTTATAATTATTTATATACCGGGCCATTGTTAGGTATTACTTCGTAGCATGAATAAGGGTGATGTTTATGATAGTAAATGAACTGTCTTGTACAGTATTAGATCAGGGCTGTACACTCCTGAGAAGTGTGGTTAATTGAAACCCAAATAACCACCAAATAACACCGGTATCCATGATCTTGTATTAAAATCTGTATAAAAGTAGCTATATTTACTAGGATTTGAACTTTGGAACAATCGATTTTGAAATCAGCTGATTTGCAATGATGAGTTAACTACTAGGCCAGCCAGGTGGGCGGCCCTCGATGTACTTGCATGTGCCAGCATTTCTTGAAGACGACGTTCTCGTTGGTCATCAGATTCAACCGTTGCTGTCGTTCATCTGTTTCGTCTGCTCGCAAAAGCTTTGCTTTCGGTTGGATTTGACCGATGGACATGTTTCCTTCTAGGCATCATCAAATCGCTACGCTAAAGTTTATATACTTCTCAATAATAATATTGCCCGAAATTTGACTAAACATTATGATCTACATTGGAACATTGAAGGAATGCTCCAGTATGTTGTAAAAACTTTCGAAAATTTCAAAATTAATCTAGAAGTTCCAGTTAAAAAATCTATTATAATGTTGCAAAATGATCTAGAATGCTTCAAAATATTGTGGAAGATCTTACTTTAATAAGTCTTAAGAAGACATCTTAATAAAGTCTTATTGTCTTCCATCTATTTTAACATTATTTCTTTTGTTTCAATTAAAATAATTAATTATTTATTTTGTGATGCTATTAAGGTTTTATGCTGTATGGCAAATGCTGGAGTAGTTTTTTTTTTTTTTTCTGATTAGAATAAATTATTTATCTAAATATTGATATTCTTTCTTATCGTTTTTTTTTTCTCGCATTGAACTTTTAATTTTATCCATTTATGATTTTATATGCATGTATCGGCATGTTTAATGAAAGAGAAAAAAAATAAGTTTCCTGCTTTAAAGTTTGTCATTGCTATTATTAATTTTGGTTATAAAGATATGGATTATAATTTAACTAGGTTTTATTACTATATAGTTTTATACTTTTATATCTTCCTGTTTCCTGTTCCTGTTTTTGTAAAATTTAAATAAATGTCACAACATCCTGTGTGGAATAACAATGGTACAATTAAACTTAAGTTTTATAAATTACAGTCATGATTAAAATAACGCATACGTATTACGTAATATTTTAATGTTTTAATTTTTTTTTTCTGTAAAACTGGATTACGCTAGCATAGTCTGCATCAACCTTTTTTATATACGTTCTGGGAGATGTTGGCCAAATTTAAGGGACTGATTCAGGACATCAAAATAACAAAAGAGTTTATGTGGAAAAATGTAGAAAAATCCTATCTTGCTTGATTTTCATTCTGTTATTATTGTATTCTTTCATTCTTTTATTATTATAATATTGTTATGTTATATATATATATATATATATATATACACATCTTAAGAATGGATGAGATATTTCAATGAAATTGGTGTGCATTATCCTTCATCTTTTACAAAATAAATAAAATTAAATGATTTACCGTTGTAAATAGAATATGGCCTCATGTAATTAAATTGTTTAAGTAACAAATACTTATATATCTATACCAAATACCTAAAAGAAATACCTACATAAATATCAATTTTACCGAATGTTTTTTTAATAAAATGTTAAGCTTTTTATTGTGAACAAAATGACACCTCGTTTGTTGAAATCGATTGATATACGATGTGAAATTATTAAAATGAGTCGCAAATAAATATGGCACTATGATGACAATTTTGAGTTTTTTCTCTTAAACTAATAAAAAAAATAATTAATTTTTTTATAGTCAAATGAACAATTATAGTCATTAGCGACTTATCAGTATAATGTAACTGTGTAAGCAATGTAATGTAAATTTGTAATCTTGAACAAACTTAGGTTGACTACTCCTGAGACGTTGTGGTTAATTAAAACCCAACTATTAAAGAACACCGATATCTATGATCTATTATTCAGATCCGAATAAAAGTAACTACCTTGATTAGAATTTAAACTTGAGTACTTCGTCTTCGAAATCAGCTGATTTACGACGACTCTAATTGACGTCGTAAATCAGCGACGTCAATTAGACTCTAGTTGGTCTAGAGTCTAATTGACTAAATGTCTAGTCTAATTGATAGAGTCAGGTGACTCTAGTGGAAAACTAGAGACCAACCCGGTGGGTAAATAATTAATTCAGTTAATGAAGGAAGTGATAAACTTTTTCTAATAAGATAAATGAGAAAATACCTCTTAGTAAGATGTTTTAAATAGTTGAACACTAAAATTGAAAAATAATTTCGTTTAATACAGAAGCTTTAGACAAACTTTTTTTGAAGTTAGCAACAAATTAAAAAAGTTCTTGCAAATAAAATGGAAAGATGTATATATATAGCGGTAAGAGCTATCCTCTCTTTTTTCTGTTTTCTGGTTAGCTGCTGGAACGCCCTTAAGGTATTACTTCAAAGGATGAATGAAGATGATATGTATGAAGCTAAATGAAAGTATAGTTTTATAGTTTTACACAGTCTCAGGTCGATCATTTCTAAGATGTGCGGTTAATTGGAACCTAACCACCAAAGAACACTGATATGCACGATCTAGCATTCAAATCCGTATAAAAGTAACTGCCTTTACTAGGATTTGAACCTTAGAACTCACGACTTCAAAAACAATTTATTTAAGCGGAGGAGTTCAGCACTAGACTAACCCGATAGGTTGTTAGACCTATCCTAACTGTTGTTTGTATAACTGAGATTTTACTTCAGCGTGTGCCGTTCTGGGTTTCATTTGTTACCAGTATTTGTATAATATTTTATCATCTATCATGTTTTTATCAGCACTGATATATTTTTAGATATAGGTGTCGTGTAATTAATTCGTAAAAGAAACTCGATTCACCGGATGCCAAATAACAACATCAAAGCATATAATTTGAACGCGTAGCTCTTTCGATACAGTCTATTCCAAAGCCAACATGTTTATTTAATGTTTCCTTATTAACTTTTAATATAATTATTTTTCACTTTTTACTGGTTTTTGATTGGTTCATTTTATTTAAACAATTTTTTTTTTCAAAAAACCTTTTAATCTTTTTCATGGGAGATCATTCTGTATAAAAACAAAAAAAGAATTATCAAAATAGGTATATTCATTTTGAATAAATGGTACTGGGATTTTACTAACCCTGTACAGATTTAAAAATTTTATGGGACTACCGCAGGACCAAACTATAATAAATAAAACAAGTATCATAAAAAGTCGTTTCTGACTAATTACATACATATTTGCAAGTATTAATAAAAGCACGAAAGAATTTTTCCATTATTCGTTCAGTACTGGTATATTAAAAAAAACCCGATCCCTACCAAACATTTTTGAGACCTACCCAAAATTATCCTCTATCAAATGACACCAAAAATCATTAAAATTGTTAAATCTGGTGTATGGTTTTACTTGCAGCATACATAAAACAAACGTAAGGATTGAATTGAGATCTCCCTCCTTTTTGAAGTCAGTTTATCTTACAAAATTAATTTTAAAAGATTGCACTTATTATTCCTCCACTCCTAAATTAAATCGTCCGAATAGGGCGAAAAAGTCACCAAATGACATACTTAATATCAGGGAACTATTCAAGTAGTAAAGAAAACGACCTTAACTTAAAAAAAAAAAAAAACGACAAAAGAAATAGGAATTTTTGCCTCTACTCCTTTATAAGATTTTAAATATGGCCAAATATCATCAGAAAGCATCTTACTATAAGGGATATTATATTATGTAAAAAAAATTCAAATGTGGATTTTGATTAAAATTTTTAGATAAGAGACACATAAAATTAGGTCAGAAATATAATTTGCTTACATAAAAAAAAGTCGCTTTGATACTGGAGAGATTGGTAGATGGGAAAAATTGTACAGGCAGACAACGTTTGGAATATGTAAAAAATTAAGGAAATTTCCAGAAGATGCATGTGAGTTGATATATATTTTTTTTTGTTGAACCTCCGGAACCACCGTTAAGGTATATCTTCAGAGGATGAGATGAACGAATTGGAGTGTGTGTGAAAAATGCCATGCCTGACCGGGACTCGAACCCGGGACTTCCGTATGAAAGGCCGAGACGCTACCACTCGCGCCACGGAGGCCGGCATCGTGAGTTGATATGTTGGTGTGAGTACTGATTAATATCTGATCAGATTGACTAAACAGAATTCTAACAAATTGTTAGGGATGTAGGATGTAGGAGATACACCAGAATAAAAGACTTGCACTAAATAGGGAATCTTAGAGAGCTGTATCAAACCAGTCAAATGACTGAAAACAAAAATCAGACTAGTGTTAAATATTATCAGTGCTTCGTCTACAGAAATCATCGTGCCAAATTTTCTTCGGATAGGTCCATTGTAGAAATATCAAGTAAAAACATGCCAATAAATATGCATATATCCTTCAAAATAGAATTATTTTACATCCTTCAAAATAGAATTATTTTGAAGGATTATTTTTCAAATAATTCTATTTTGAAGGATGTTTTACTAATGAAAAAATTTTTCATTAGTAAAACATTAAAAATTTTCATTTTTAATGTTAACATTTTTTTCATTAAAAATCTTGTATTTAACCCATCGGGTTAGTTTAGTGGTTAACGCGACATCGCAAATCAGCTGATTTCGAAGTCGAAAGTTCTAAGGTTCAAATCCTAGTAAAGATAAA
>JAAAKQ030126229.1:0-13639 GCA_010016005.3 Zanna intricata | reverse complement strand
CCTAAATTTTTTAAAATGCTGAACATTTTATTCCAGTCTACATTATCAAATGCCTTTTCTAAATCTATAAATGCCATATATGTCTGTTTGTTTTTCTTTAATCTTCCTTCTACTAAGTGGGGGATTTATGATTTGCTAAAAAGCTTTATCAGTGCTTTTAACTGACCTCCACATTGACTTTTTAACTTAGTTTAATAGTTATTTGAATTGTTCTTATTTGGGGAACCACAAAAATTTCTTCCTTGATTTTAACGTAACTAACAAAGAAAAATTTTTGCTGCATTTTTCTGTTTGTGCATAAGTGCTTCACATTTAGGCTACTCATTCCTGATGTAATGATTTGTCTTGTACAGACATCATGTTTGCACAAAAAAAGCAATAAAATTTATTGCATCGAAGCTGCAAATGCGATAACTTTTTAACCACAACATATATCCATTTACTTGTACTGAATTTTTATATTGTCATATGTTTTTTTTATGTTAGTTGCATAAGCTAATGGCACAAAAGGAAATTTGTGTCATTTTGCTAAATGACAGCAATTAAGTTAGTTTTTTGTAGTAACTGATATAATTGATTAACAACCTCTATTCTGTAAATTTATGTTGAAACTAAGCATGTATATGATGAAGTGCATTGATGACAGCCCAAGAATTTTTATGGTATAACAAACTAATTCCTTCAGAATATAAATCTTTAAACTCTTTTTGACAACTTTGTAAAAAAAACACTCTTGTGTCACTATAAAGAAGAATACAGCATTTCAGTCCAATCTCTTTGGGATATCTCAGCTAGAAATATCTAGTAAATATCTCAGCTAATCGAGGATCATTGCAAAGTAAATAGCAGCTGAATGCAAAATAGTACTGCATATTGCATTCAGCTGTAATATGAAGTAATATTCTCATAATATCAAAACAAGTATTACAACAACAATAATGACAATTTGTTGTACAATTCAGTTTTACTTAAAAATCAAGAAACAAATTTAATAAAGTTCTAATGAAAACACCCCTGCTCTGATCTGATTTCAGGATCAAGGTCAATGCCTATACCAGAGCTCCATCAAGACTGCTCAATAAATCCATTCTCATCCTAACAGTGAATATCTTAACTAACTGGGGACTCATGCCAAAATGGCCATCTTGGTGAAGTAATCAACCTCTAGCTACTGAGGTTGATTCTCTCTAAACATCCATAATAGCATCAATCCCCTTCAGCCATCCTTTGCAGAGTAAGAATCTCAGGAAGTCAGCAACTATGTTCTATTCCCTTTTGGTTTTACTATTAACTTACAGATCAAAACCAGAATTAATCCTTCCAAGCATTTTTAACTACTTAGGTGTGTTCAGCTTTGTACCTGGGGCAGACACGTAAGACAAGGCGTATGTCACCAATGGCCCTACACACTCTGGACACAAGCCTGAATTAAATCAGATCTGGGCATCCTACCTTGAAAAGCACCATGTCCAGAAAGAAACTGTCGATTGGGGATTTGCCCATACTTCTTACGTTAGGGAAAATACCATGTGTGTAATGGCCAACAGACAATTTACTCCACCTGACCTGTTGTAAATACAACCTTGGTTGTTTATTTCTTTTATGTGTCAAGAAATAAGTTGGCTTACCATCAACATAACTGGCACTTAGTTGCAAGGATATTGATAAGTTTAATATCCGAAATAACAAGGACACCTCTTGACAGATATTTCTATGGTCACCAATCATATATAACAGTAGGAGACACTGGGCTCTCAACAAAATATCCCTAAATAAAAAAACTTTAGAAAAGTTTTTATATTATCTTTGAGAAAAATTACTCATTTAATACTAAAAAAAAATCAGCTTTCATTTGTCTGTCAAATCAAAGGATGATTATAATATGAATCATGCATGTGTTTTCTTTAAATTAATAGTCTATTTAATTTACAAATCTTTGTAGTATCTTAAAAGGGTTAGTAACTGAAATAACAACCCTCACGTGGTAAGTTCTGATGAGAATTGACCAGTAATTAAACTAAACATAAAGTTAGATTAGATTTCAATTGTTATTATTGTAATAAATATATATATTATAAAGAAAAGAAATTCTTCTGTACATATAGTCTGATATCAGATCTGTAATCTGATCAAATAATTTTTACTTTTTATTTACTACATTGAATATTATTCTTTTGTTCTTGCTACTACAGCCTAAAGTGAGTCTTGGTCTTCTCAACAATTAGTCTTCACCCTCTTTTCCCATCCCCTTCAAATCCATTACTTATAATCTTCCATTTTAGACTCAGTCCTTCTTATTTTTACTTCCTTATATGAAGTAAAGGAAGCATTATGATTGCAAAAAAATTCAGATTTCAATGGAAATTTCCATTTTGACTAGTTTCGGTATGACTGTATGTGTGTACATATTTGTCTCGCATAACTTAAAAATGATTAGCTGTAGGATGTTGAAATTCTGGATTTAAGATTGTTGTAACATCTAGTTATGCACCTCCCATTTGATTGCAATCAACTGAATCAAAAGTATCCAAAAAAACACCAAAATCCAAAATATCTGGATTTTGGACTGTTTCTTAACTGCAGTAATAAGCACTCATTGAGAGCTTTTCAGTGATATATCATAAGTGGTACTTATTTTCATTGGTTCCAGAGTTATAGCCAAATACAAGTTTAATTAATGCAGGAGAAGGCACTTAGATTTCATCTCCTGTATTTTTTTTAATTTAAATATATTGATTTGTTAATCATTATTAACCTCTGATTGTAAAAAAAAAATTCAATATATATCAGAAGTTATTAATGAAATAAATTTGTACGTACCTTTCCTTTCAAATAAAAGTGTATGTGCAATTTAATAGGCTAAAAGGAAGTCATGTAGTGCCTACATCAAATTTTCTATCTTATAATTGTGTATTTTGTGATACTGTTCTGACCACATTTTTAGCATTGTTTTCTTTAATCCATTCAGGGGAATACTTGGTCAATTCCTTTTTTCATTCACAGAGTGAATAAGTTGAATAAAAGTTTTTTTTTACCTATTTCTTATGATCACTATAATGAACTATTTAAAAATTTACTTACTGGAGTTCTTCAGATTATTCTTTTGTTCTGTTTAATACTTTTAATTGAGTTTTACTAAACATATTTTAACAAATGTTTTATCAAAGTTATATAACTGAAATTGCTTATATAAACAAAAAAGGAAGGTTGTAAATGTACATTTTCCTTCATTTTTTAATGTAAATTGTGAATTTTTTCTTATTTAATTAATTTCTTAATAAAATAATGCAAAACAGAACAGGATCTAATTTGATCTTTATAAAATTAAAGTTTTAACAGTTCAAACTCATATTGTTTTTTCTTAGATTATAGATTTCTTGAATTTACTGTAGACATAAAATGTATAAAGTAGCTGAATTTGAACTAGTTACTCTAATTGTTAAAATTTGTTCTCCATATCATGTTTTTTTGCCCAGCAGACTGGTGTAGTGATTACCTTGTTGCAAATCAGTTGTTTAACAGGTGACTTTCAAAGTCCTATGTTGTGAGGTTTTAATCCTAGTAAAACTTTTATATGGATTTGGATACTAGACAATGGATGACAATGTACTTGGTGGTTGGGGTTCAATTAACCATACATCTCAGTAATGGTCTATCTCTGACTGAACAAAACTACACTTAATTTACATTCATACACATCCTCTGAAGCAATTCCTTTTGGTGGTTCTGCAGGCTAAACAGAAAAAGAGTTGAATAGATTAAAAACACACATTAGTAAAATATAAAATATCATGTTTTAAATATATCACTGCACTGTTTTGATACAGTAAGTAATTATGTCATTATATGCGCTTAAAGTAGTTTCAAATTAAACATCATATTAATTAATTCAAATATTTTGGTGGGTAAGGAAACGAGTTATCGGTAATCAGGTTGGTCAATGGGTTTTTATTTATTTTTTTGTCATGGTGTTGGTTATATCATGACTGATGGAAATAGTGCAGAGCCAGATTATTGAAGTCGGCTATTAAATTAAAAAATAAAAAAATTACATTATTACCCGCTAAATAAAATCCATTGACCAGTAACCCCCTTTTCTTTAATATTATACTTGTAGTTGTTTAGTACGTTTCTGAAATTGAATAGAAAAATTCAAAAAAAGATTATTAGTTTTATCTTTATTATTAATTTTATCTCATGCTTTTATAATCTTTAAAAAATAAAAATGTAATTTAAACTGTTAGTTCAATTCAAACAAAGCAATACAATAAGCTACAATGAAAAGGGAAATTTTTTGTTGTTATATTACTGGTAAGGTTTCACTACGAACGGCCATTTCCTGTAGGAAGTTTCGTTGGAATTGTTGGAGAGATGGGTAAGTTTTTTTTTTACGGTTTTAAGGTTTAATATTTTGGTTTTAAAATTATTTCCTTCAGTTGATCTTTTATTACTTTATACATTTATTTTATTTTTGTTATATTTTTTGGTGGAGTTTTGAGAAATGTTTCGGTTTGTCGAACGGCTGTGACTTTAACACGTTTGCTTCTCGGTATCATGCCCGGTTATTACTTGGTGCGGATTTAACTTTATTCTTTTCTATTTGTGTGTAAACTACTGTAATGGAAATGGGAAAAATTTCTTATAATTTTTAAATTCCTCCTACTACGATAAAAGAAAACCCATGACGCACTTTTGTGAATCCAGCACATGGTATCTATTTTGATTGATTTGCGGATGACGCACGAGTGCCTATACATTTTAATTTATTAATAATAACCACGTTTGACTAAATTTAGGTTATAAGATGTATAAAATGATAATGCATACATTTTACATCGAACTGTTCATTCCATGAATCGCCGGACCATTAAATACTGCATAATTTTTTGTATTTACACTATCTTTTTGATTTATTTTATTATTGATATAATCTAAAACTTTCGTTAAGACATACTGCTGGTTTATCCAGACAACCCTCGTATTGATGAATGGTATCTGAGCATTCAGAACATGATGCATAGTTTAACCAGTTGGTAACTGTCGGCAAATGCTCACGTTATAGATCTTTTAATCGTTCTGCTTTTGATCTGGAGGTGCTGAAAGTCTTAAGCCTAAACCATCAACATTGTATTTGTTGTAAAGAGAAACGAGTTCAAGACACACATTTGAAGGATATGTATGAAAATCTTTTTATGCCACCTTAATTTATTTTTTTCACAAGTATAACAACTCTGCGGTTGATCTTGTCTGTTAATGCCTGACATGTGTTTTACATTTTTATTATTGTCAAGGACTTTTCCCTTTCTTCACTTGTGTGTTTTATCCATTACATTTCTGTATTGGCTTGAAAGATACAAAATATTTCATTTGTGTCTGCTTTCCTACCGTTACATCTTCGCTATACTTGGCAAAATTTTCTCTTGTCAATTCTTTAGGCTTATCTTTTCTGTGTATATGAGGGTTTCAATTGCCTAGGTTTTAATACTGAGAAGTTGTTTAGTTACACTATTATAAAAGTTATCCAGTAAACAGCATGATCTTCAATTTCTTCCAAAAGGTGCAAGACTACCTTTTCTGTATGTCCTTCACTTCCCTTCCCAGTAGATCAAGTGCCACACCATACTCCAAATTTTAATATTAGGCTGTTTGGTTCAGTCTATTTCACTTACGACAAATTACGATAATCATCCTAATTCTCAGTTTGCAATTAGGTAGGTCATCACCAATACATTAAATATAAACAAGAAAAATGATAAAATCTAAAAACAGAACATACTTTAGTTATAATTAAACTAAAGCAAAACAAGCGTGTTATGAATTCTTTAAGCAGATTAATATGGAAAAAAGCAATCTGCCTGGGAAAAAGTGCATGATTTTTCAAGAACTCAGAAGCAAGTAATCACAATGCATTTATAATCATCATCATATAAGTTCATTATCTGCAGCAGCAAGTGCAGATAAATCTGTCTTTCATCCTTTTTATTCAAACATCTATTTTTTTATTATATTTTATAAATAGGGTTATAACATGTATATCTGAAAATTGTTAGCGATTCAAAAAATATTAATTTGTTCATTGAACATTAATACTCATTATGGTTTTTCATTAGGCCCAAAAATCTAGTGTAATTTTTGTCCATTTAACTTTCTAATTTTAATTTGTTTATAGGAAAACCTCGTGGTTTGCGCACAGCTCGTAAGCACGTCAATCATCGTCGTGACCAACGATGGGCTGACAAAGATTACAAAAAGGCTCACTTGGGTACACGTTGGAAAGCTAACCCTTTTGGTGGTGCATCGCATGCTAAAGGAATCGTGTTAGAAAAAGTGTGAGTAGGTTTTTTTTTTTTATAGGTACTAATTACTTTATAGCATTCTAAATAAGTAAAAAGTTTTAAACTTCATTTTAATGAATAAATGGTGTAATAGTTTTTTAATAGATTCAGTTGATCATTTTCGCTTTAAAAAAATTGTCTAAATCCCTGAAAAATTATTACAGCTGTTTTTATTATGTAAGCTCGTGAAATATTGTAGTGAAGTAATATTTTAATTTATGAAAATTGTTGGGATTAGTGTTATTATAATAGTGGCTTTGCAATCTGTTAACATTAGTAGGATCACGAAAAAAAAAATTTAATAGAATGCCATGATGATTTAGATAAAATGCTGATCAAGATATGAGGATTTGAAAACAATATACGAGCTTTTTAATTCTGAGCATTCTTTGTTTATTATGTTATATTTAAAATTTAAGGACATACTAGTGCTTCTTAAATTTTATGTAATGAGTAAGCCAGTGTTTTCAGTAAAGAAAGAAGTACTATCAAACAATAATATCTGTTTATAAGAAAGCAATCCGTGTCAGGTTGAAGTTTCCAAAACATATGTTTGAAAACTTTTATTACTTTATTATTTTTGAATGCTATGATGATACAGATCCAACGCTGAATAATGTGACGATCTTTAATATAATAATACGAGCTTTTTAATTCTGAGCATTCTTAATTCTTTTTATACATTATTTTTTAATTAAAACATGTTTACGTGCAATTGAGTTTTAGTGTTTGTGAATGTCTACATTAGGCTAATTTTATTAATTCAGATTTTGAAGTATTCAATTTTTTTTAAATGACTAATCAAATCTTAAATTATTAATTTTGTTAAATCCCTTTATTGAGACATATATATATATATATATCTATAAATAAGAGATAATAGATGAAATTTTCTGTTGGCTTTGTTATAAATTCATAATATATTAATTAAATTTGATATTGTTGTGATCTTTTCCATATTGATAGTATCTAATAAGTTGAAACTTACGCAGTTGTACTTTATTTATCATTATATGTTTTCTAGCAGCACTTAGTATGTTAACTTATGTTTTTATCCATGTTTACCAGCCTTTAATTTTTTCCAATGTATCATAAATGTTGTGGCATTCTCAAGAATATTTTTATCAATTAATATTAAATGTATGTGAGAGTGGATCAAACATAACAAGACTTTATTTTGAATGCATAAGTTAGAAGGGAGCAGGCAGCTGCTTCTAGAATGCATTGATGGGAATGTCATGAGTCTAGAGACTAGGCGTCTGGTTCAGACCATTTTGGTGGTAGTGTCACAATGTCGGAACAACTGGTCAACACATCATTTAAATTCTCACCCATGAAGGGATAAAATCAGTGGAAATACTGCATAGATTATCTGTACAGTTTAAGGATTAAACACACTGTCAATGGATCACCTGTTTGCCTGATAGAAGGAGTTAGGGAACGACGACATTACGGTGAACATTCACTAGCAGCAGCTGCTAATTTACCAATTGAAATTCATGACCAGCTTATCAAAATGTTTGCCGATAAAACACTACAACTACAATTCACATACGGTTTGGCTTGCTCGGCAAAGTGAATATGGAAATCTGGTCACAGAAGCATTGAAAATATTAAACTCTTTCACCATGTCTTTTACTACTGTTAGGTATACCTTCAGAGGATGAGATAAATATTTTGTAGCGTGTGTGAAAATGCCACTCCTGACTCAGGATTTGAACCTAGGACATCCCGATGAGAGACCAAGACACTTATCACTTGGTGACACAGAGGTCGGCTTTCACCATGTCTTACCTCTATGAAAAGATTTGTCGTCTTGGTTGTGGTATAATCTAAATATAGGAATCATCTTTTATCACTTGAAAAAAAAAAACCAATTTGCTTTTATATGTTTCTAACATAGATCCACATATGGAGAAACATTTAAATGAAAAATATTTTCTTTACATGGGTACTTTTAAATATACATAAAATGTTTAAAGTAACTGATTTTTTTTCTCATAAAATGATGTCATTATTGTTTATGTGTAAAGGTAGGCTAATTTTGCTGTTTGTAAGTTGAGAAATGCTGCTCTACACTGTTAGTGAAAATTAAAAATGATCGATTGTTGTGTTTACCATAATTATATCTTTATTATAATTGGCTATAAAATAAAATGTTATGCATCACCCCTAAACATCACCCTAACATCACTGTTTGTGTGTTTAGCCTCAGATCTATGATAATTTTTTTTGAGTGGTTGTGTGTTATACTTTGTGGGTCATCAAAAATCTCAATTTAACACATGTGTAAGGTTGATATTAAATGTGATTTAAAAATGTTACTTGAATGGTTGTATGTATTACTAAGAATCAAAAATTGATTATCTGTTAATAATTGAATGCTATGATGAACAGTTATATAGTTGCTGAATATTTTATCTTGAAGACTTAAGTTATATACGAGCTTTTTAATTCTGAGCATTCAACTTAATTGTTATTTAAATTAGTTATTAAAAGTATATTTGTTATGATGTAAATAATCTACCTATTATACCAAATTATTAAAAGAAAAATTTGATTTTATCAAATCCGGATTTCAAAAAATTTGGATAGATGTAATCAGTGGGCTCCTCCTTACTTTTTTCTTTCATATTTTATGATCACATAGGATCAGCCTTGTGTCTGTCCATTCAAAGGGACTATTCGAGACTTGTGATCCTCCTAGTACTTGTCATATGCTCTGATCTCTGTGCCTCTTTTGGTGTTGAAAATTTCATGTTCTGAGTTTCTTGTGAGTTTGAAACAAATGTTTTGGTTCTTGAGTTTCTTCATTTAATTTTATTTTCTCTGTGGTGTCATCTGGTGTAAGGTCTGTTTCCTTCAGATCCTCTCTTACTTCTCTGATCCATCCAAATACTGTCTTGGTGTTTTTGAATCAAAATTGTACTGTACCAGCTGTTTCTGAAGTCTTGAATCTTGCAACCTCATGATGTCTCAAAGAATTAGAGTCTCCTCTTGTGCATGGTCTGTGATGGGTTCTAACTCTTTGTATATGACTTTGTTGGGCAAAATTCACCGCTTCATGTCTTTCTAGTAGTTTTTGTTGATGCAGATTATTCCAATTGTTTTGATTTTCTAGAGTTTGTTGGTCTTGATCTTTTCTTCAAGTGAAAGAGCATTTCAGCTGCCTATGTGGCTTGCGGTATAACAGTGTTGTAGTGTTTTATTTTAGCGTTTTAAGTATAAATTTTTTACTGTAGGTGTACCAGGTTTTTTGTGTTTTTGCTAGTTGTTTGTTCTTGATTGGATTGAAGTTTTTTTTCATTTAGGTTGGTTTTTATTATTTTTCCCAAGAATTTAAATTTGGCTACATTTTGACTTCAATTACCATTTATTTCTTTTAATGGTTGGTTTTTGGGGCAAAATTTCTTTAGTATGATATTTTGAGATCAGTTGTATTTTGCAATCTTTTGAAGTTATAATATCTGTGTTTAACTTTGTTGATGTTTACTAGCAGTGCTAAGTTTGAGAAATCATGACTTGTGGTGTCTTGTTCATTTTTATTTTTGGGGGGGGGGCATTTTTGAGCCATTTTCTTATTACTATTTCCAAGGTGCGATGAATAGTAGTGAATACATCACCTTGGCGCATTCCTGTTTTTGATTGTGTATGATTCCAAGAGTTCGCCTCTGAATTTCACTTTTGACTTTATGTTTGTGAGTGTCAGTTTTATCGTGTTACTAATTTGGGATGTAGTCCAAGGTGTCATAAAGTTTTTAGTAGGGATACTCTGTTAAAGTTTTTTTTAGAGAAAATTAAAAAAAAATTGATCCTAAACGTTTGTGCCAGTTTTATTTTATTTAAAGTATTTATTACCCAACCTATCAAATAGATTTCTGTATACTGTTTGTTAAAATTGTTTATTCTGATAATGGTGAATAATTGAATGCAATGATGATAACAGATCCAACGCTGAATGCAGTATGAAGATTTATTCACAAAATCGAGCTTTTTAATTCTGAGCATTCTATTTGTCTTAATAATTTTGATATGTTAAATTTCAATATTTTAAAACTTAATAATTTTTTACTATGAATAATTTATATTTTGCTTTTGCAGTGGTGTTGAAGCTAAACAGCCAAACTCTGCCATTAGGAAATGTGTCAGAGTACAGCTGATCAAGAATGGTAAAAAAATAACAGCTTTCGTACCAAGAGATGGTTGTTTAAATTATATTGAAGAAAACGATGAGGTTTTGGTTGCAGGTTTTGGTAGGAAAGGCCATGCCGTAGGTGATATTCCAGGCAAGTATTCTGTAGGATTAATTCCAAGTAACTATTTAATTTAAATGTGTAAAATGGTCTAATTGTTTAAATAATATTAATTTTCTTTTATTGTATTTACTTAGATATTAAATACAAAATTGATTTTTCTATTTCCGTACGAGAATAATTTCTTAGCGATTCATTTTACATTACTGTTATATAATTTGTTGAAAAAAATTTGGGTAAAAACAATAAATATTCACTCATATCTGGTAGCTTTTAACTATTTGTTGTAACTAGCATTGCTCATCTTGTCAGCAGTCAGTTAATTTATGGCTGCAACAATAAATAATCCCTCCAGTAGTGTAATCTGTTTTGATTTCTCAACAAGAGAATTGTTGTATTGATTCTGAAATTTTGTCTTACATTGTGTGAAAAGTTTTGGATCTGCAGTAATAAGCAAAGAAAAGGTAAGGCACATTGGTGTTGTGAATTTGGTGAAGACTATAAATGTTCATGATTAAGAGAGGAATGGAAAATCTATTATTCAGGAAGAATATCTTAGTGATTTTACAGAAGGTTGATTCCTTTTAGCTAGTGTTCTTGCTCTAAAGATAGTTTTTTTTTTTAATACGGATTTGAATACTAGATCGTGGATACCGGTGTTCTTTAGTGGTTGGGTTTCAATTAACCACACTTCTCAGGAGTGGTCGACCTAAGTTTGTACAAGAATACACGTCATTCATATTCATGCACATCATCCTCTGAAATAATACCTTATATCGGTAGTTCCGGAGGCTAAGCAGATGAAGAGAGCTAGTGTTCTTGTAATGAAATTTCCACACATTTCATGGAGTTCAGTGTATATAATTGTTGCAAAACTAGACAATCGTAAACTGGGTGCAAGATGGGGGCTAAAAATGTTGATAGGAACAAAAAAACGCAATTGATTGCATCTGCTTATGTATTTTTTTCCTGACAAATTTTTTCCTTTGTTACTAGTGATGAAACGTGGATTTCATACTTCCAATTTAAGTTCAAACAATATCATTTCATTCAGTGATATCATTCAAGTACACAAAAAAAAAAAATACAAACAAATTCACTGAGCTAAGAAGATCTTGGTCTACAAAAAAAAATTTGTCTTTTATTAGATTCCATTGAGTTGGAATAATAGTCGCAACAAAGGTTTATTGTGAAGCACTTTCAAAACAAGGTATATGCTGTTCATAGACACTAGCAAGAGATGCTGTTGGCAGGAATTATAATGTATGTCGCACAGTGTTCAGGAATTTATTAATATAAATTGGAATTTTGTAATTGCCCCTTTGCCAGATTTCATACATAGTGTCAATCATTTCTCTCCTTTTACTTAACATAGAGACTGTTTTCAACCAGTTTAAGGACAGTAGATGAATTGAAATCATACAGTGTTGAGCCAGTTAAAATCTCAGGCGGTAGATTTTTATTTTAGTAGACTGTTCTTTATAAAAAGCTTATTCTTAGGTTATCAGGAGTTCTTAGAAATATCATTCCTTTAGAAAAGTAAATAGATAACTTGTAATAATTAAGATTTACTGACAGTTACTTTTGAAATGTGCCTTATTTCATTGGCTGGCTAGGTAGCTACAAATTATTGGAAATGTGTAACAGCCAGTTACAACAATAGGAAGAGGGGGGGCCAGTTGAATAGTAATTTATTAACACTGAAAGATTGCAGTGAAATGCACTATTGTCATGTTCGGTGCAACCAGACAATTTTTCATCTTATTTTTCAGTGCCCTCTTACTGTTAAAATTAATTCCTATATTGTATTTAATTTTATAAGAAATATGATGAAAGTTGTCATTATTTTTACAGAAGATCAACTATATAAATTATATACAACTATGAAAGGCCCATTGCAATTATGTTTGTTTTAAATTCTATTAAATGCTAGATAGTTAATGATAATTTAACAGTGAATGGAACAGGAGTAAGCGAGATACTTTTCAAAAAGATAAGTTTTCATAAAATGATTTTCCTTTCTGAAACAGGCTGCTGTTTTTCAATTTGAATATTAAATTTGAAAAACAGGGTATTTGAAAAACACCCAACATTTTTACAAAATTTTGAAGTATAATTCTGTTAAAGTATTAATATTTTTTGTATAACTTTAATTTCCCAAGAAGTCTTAATGAATTTGAATTAAAACTTCCTTGTAAAACAAATCATGAATTTTCTGCAGTCTAAAAAATTGGAAAATTGGTTTCATTAATTTTCTGTTCCAAAGTTTTATAATTTAGGAATCTGTAATTATATGATATTATTGGTTATTTAATCTTCAAAGTTCAAATTAATATTTTAATTAACAAGTTTACTGTATTACATTATAATACACCCAAATATGATAATTGCATTTGTATTGTAAAGTAACATAAACGTTACTTAAAATTACACTGCTAAGGTTTGTAATTGTGTATTTATAAAGTAAAAGGACTGTTTATTTTAAACATTTCATGATATCTCTGTTAAAAATTTGTGTTTTAAATTCGCAAATTATTAATGATTACATGAAGAGATCTATTTAACAAAGTTAGGATGAAAGTATTTTTAATATATTATTTGAAATATTAATTTATCCCTATGTTAAAATGCTTTTAATAAAAAAAATCTGAAGAGTAATTTTATTATATATAATTCTGACTTGACTGATGACGCGTGACCCCTTAACCTAGGTATATATAATTGTATAGTTATTGTTTAGGCACTTGAAAACTGTAATTAGAAGTAGTTACAATGAATTAAAACGGTAACTGCAAAAGTTCAGTGTTTGAAAACAAGGTTAATTAATTAGACTTTTCATTCCTTTAGCATAATTTTGCACAATTATATATACCTGAAATTTGATAACATATGAGGATAAGTCAATATTTAACCACAATTTAGTTATATTTTTGTTTATGTTGGTAGTACTGTCATTTTGCATCAATGACACATGCCTTGTTTATTTTTTGTTATGTCTATGCAAGTTTCAAGCTGCTAGGTTAGTTTCGTTATCGCTGTCGTGCTGTTAAT
>JAAAKQ030126218.1:0-13639 GCA_010016005.3 Zanna intricata | reverse complement strand
GACCTGAGATTGTACAAGACTACACTTCATTCACATTCATACACATAATCCTCATTCATCCTCTGAAGTAATACCTCACGGTAGTTCCGGAGGCTAAACAGATAAAGAGAGTGTATTTTTTAAACTAATTAAAATCTATAATATGTAGTTAGAATAGTCAGAACCCCGACATGGACGTTATGATTTTTCTATTATTACTTATGTAAATTGTTCAATAACCGTATCTTTGTATGTAAAGAGAACGTATCACTGTAATAAAAAAAAACCCTCATATGTTATAACCCAAATTTTAAACTTTGGAACAACAAAGAGAATTTGTGTACGAGACTCTATGTTTCCTTATTTCAGGTTGAGTACCACACAGCGGTATTTTTTACGAAAATAACGATTTAAATCAATTACGATGGGTCCTCCATTACGAATTAATGAGTAAATATTCGAAATTGTGCCATTAAACTAGAACAACATTTATTACTTTTATATAGTTTTAGCTGTATTAATCGGAACTAATTTCGCATTTTGCAGTAAAAGTATTTATATATATATATATATATCAAAAAAAGGATGCATTAATTTTTTTGTTGCATATTTATAATTTTACTTATAATTAACATTCTGAAAAGTATTGCGAAATAAACTGGAGTAGTCTACAAAGTCGGAAGGTGACGAAAGAAGGGTAAAGTTACCTCTTTATAAATTAACAAAAAAGGATTTATTTTTTTCAAAATAATGTAACATGTGAAAGCGTGTTTTGGTTGGTTAGAAATAATTAAGCTTCTCTTTTGACATTTAATTCTTCTATTTTAAATTTAAATTCGCTAATTGTATTGTGCAGGTTTTTTTTTTTATAAACATATAAACACAGGAAATTTAGCGAAAAATTGATTAGAATAAAAATTATTATTAGCGGATATACTTTTGCATACATGTTAAAAAAATATTTACGTTTGATGAAATTTAACCTTTTCGAGCTGTAGGAAGGAGAATAGAGAGGTAAAGTTTGTGTGTGTATGCCAAGTACGCATATTTACGCCCGTTTTATTTTGATTCTAAAAAAAAAAATATCGCTAGTTGTCATTTCAAACGAAAACAAGTGCTTTTTTTTTACATTATTCATATTCATCATGGAAAGAACAAAACTACAGCAATTACCCAGTTTTATCAGCAATTGTTGCATATATGCATCAATTGTGCATTATGCATTGCTATAAATTTGAGTAACATAAAAGTATTTTAAAAAAGGAGTTTTTGAAAGGCATGAAAAGAATGAAAGATCGTGCTAACATGAGTATTATTTCTAATGGAGACTATTTTGTATAAAAATTTGTTGAAATAGATTTTTGTATTTTTTTTGCGTCTTTTATAGCCACAGTCTTAAAACTTATGGGACACACTGTGTGTATTGAAAACAAATTAGTAAACATTGCAATATTACAAAGTTTTAATAAACATAATAGATTAATTGAATAATTTTTCCTATTCCGTATCTGTAGTCGTTAATGCGGAAATATTGTTTCTTTGTGAGAAATGTAGCCTTTAATTTTTATTATTGATCCTCTTGAAAATTTTATTTACTTTCTTCTTCTAAACAGAGCTATCTCTTCAAAAAAAAAAACTGTAATTAATATTTCTTTAGAAGATTTAAAATTATTGTTTTTTTCTATTCGAAACCGGTTTGTATTTACTTATTGTTCCTGTATATTACAGCAGTTATAAAGATTATTAAATAATTTTTATCATAAAATTTTATAGCTTAATTTTGCAGTATTGTCTATTGTTTTATTAGCTCTTTACATTTTTCATTTTATTATCAGTTCTATTCAATTTTATTGTTAAGATGAAACGCTAAAAATAATATTTTCGAAATAATCATTTATTTGTAATAACTTATATAAGACTTTTTAAACGTTCTGGACGATTAAAATTTTACGAGTACATAAATAACTTACAAACTGAGATGATTGGAAGACATGAGCTTACCGAAGCGTTTTTTTATTTGCCTATGATTGTGAAGTCGAAATTTACATCGTAGAATAGGAGTAGTTAAACTACTATCTTTATCTGTTTAGCCTCCGGAACTACCGTGAGGTATTACTTCAGAGGATTATGTGTATGAATTTGAATGAAGTGTAGTCTTGTACAATCTCAGGTCGACCACTCCTGATAAGTGTGGTTAATTGAAACCAATTTTATACAAATTGATTTTTTACATTATATCATTTTTCATGATTTTCACGTGAAAATTTTTTTTTTATCAGATCAGAAAGCTAGACAAAAATTAAAAAAAATTAGACAAAAAAAGTGGGTTAGTAATAGTTAAACTAAAATATTAAGGGTGGCTTTATCATGTTACATAATTAATTTTCTGTTAGTATTTTATTTAATTCATTACATTTGCATACAGAAAAAAAATATAAAAGCATTCTTCTTTTAATTGTTCGATGAATTAATATTAATTTACTGCCGAAAAGAAACACAGAAAGGTTTTAAAATTGTATCCTATTTACCATTATTATTCATTTTTCTAGATCAGTTTTAGAACTTTTTCCAATTATCGATTGTTTTGAGGTAATACTTATTCAAGTCAAGAATGTTTGTTTCTAACCGCATAATTATGCAATGTTTACAGCATAATTGTAAAAAAAAAAAAAAAAAAAAAAAAAGTATCAAAATGATAAGTTAAATTTCGATTTTGCTTTGATCCTCTTGTTCAAGTAACGTTTTTACTTAAAAAAAATTATGCAATATTATAAGAATAATGATAAAAAAGAAAAATCAAAATTTTTGGTAAAGAATTTTCGGTTTCAGTTGATTGACCCCCTTCACCAAATGACGTTTTTATCATTAAAATTACACTGTATTTAAAATATAATTTATAGGGAGAAATCGAAATTTTTAGTGAAAAAAAATGAGTCCGTTGTCTTATCTCACATGGCCACAACTTGAAAACATAAAAAGTATCAAATATTATAATTCTTAATTAGAATCCAATGGAATAACCTTTTTTAAAACAAATTATATGTTGTTATTTTAGTACTACATACTGGTCGATTTTCAATACTGAAAATTAAAATTAAAAAAAAAAAAATTATATTTAAGTACGGGTCCCTTTCATTCAATCACTTTTTTTGTAACTTAAACGTTTATTTATTGAGTAATTATATACTTTAATTATTGGTCCTATGGTGCAATGTTATTCAACAAGACTGAAAAATATTGTAGTTTATCAAGGGGTTTTGAAAGTCGATATTTTCAAAATCTGATACCCAAAATTTTGGTTGTTTCCTGCACTTTCTTTTTATAGTTATACTCTATTGCTGTACCAGCAATAGAACTGTTGCCGAGAAAGTAATATATTTTATAGTAAAAGAGAAACTAATCATTTCATAACTAATTTAATAGATTGTTATATCCGTTAACTTTTTATATGGTATATACTTAATTTTAACGCGTTTCGGAACACTACTCCATCTTCAGAAAATCATTCGCCGGAAGCAGTCATCACATCAAAATAAAATTAAAAACGAAAAATTAAACTCTCACGTATACAAATTCATAACAAGGTTTCTATTTGCTACAACGTACAGCCCGTTGTTACATTGGTCCTCCGAGTCGGATCATTAAAGGATAAAAGGACGACGTGATCTTGTTTACTGTGTGCTGTACTCGTGCCATTATTGTGTTGTAAAATGTTTCAATTGTTCGATAAAGGAATACAGTAAATGTATTTTAACTACTTATGGGAATTAATATCTCTTTAATAAAAGCTAAAATAATATAAAGAAAATTTTCTGTAAAATTGTTGTGCATTTTAGATCTAATGTTCTAATTTAAAAAAAGTTTTAGACGTTTCTTGATAGCTGTATATACATGTATGAAGTATAAACTTTAAAAAAATTTATGCAAAATAATTAAACCGAGGGGAGATAGAACAAAACCATATATATTTTTAAGACGTGGGAGTTGATTTAAAAAAAAAATTATTGTTGGATTATTTATATAAACATTATAGAAAAAATTTACTTCAATAAAGTTATCTTTAAAATGGCCTGAAGAAAATTGAAATCAGTTTTTTCGTTATATCCCCAACCTTATGGAATTTTGAAAACAAAAATATGGTCAATGCTGAGATATAAAGGAAAATAGTACGACATACGTACGCAAGCACACACACACACACACACACACACATATATATATATATATATATGTTGTGTAATTTTTGTATTTTATTACTTTCGTTGTACAAAGTTAAGGACGTATTATGATCGCGAAAAATTTCGGTTTTCAGATTTCAACGGAAATATCCATTTTGACCATCCCTGAATCCATTTTCACTAGTTTCGGCGTGACGTATGTACGTATGTATCTCGCGTAACTCATAAACGATTAGCCGTAGGATATTGAAATTTTTTATATACGACTGTTTTAACATCTAGTTGTTTACCTCCCCTTTTGATTGCCCCAATCGACTGAACCAGAAGTGCCCAAAATAGCTCAAAATCCCAAAAAAATTGGATTTTTGACTTTTTCTTTATTGTAGTAATAAGCCCTCATTGAGAGATTTACAACGATTTATCCTAAGTGGTACTTATTTTCATCGGTTCCAGAATAATAGCCAAATAAAATGTTAATTAATGTAATATTTGAATCTTACAAGGGATAGCTTATCTGTTCGAATCAAGACTTCATCTCCTTTTTTTCTTTTCTTTTAAATTTAAATATATTGATTTATTAATAATTATTAACCCGTGATTGTAAAAAAAAATTTACAATAAATAATACTTCAATAACAGTATTAAAAAAAAAAAATCAGAAATTATTAGTGAAATAAAATTATATGGATTTTTAAAAATGTGTAAATATAATTTAATTGGTATTATTACTTATATGTATGTGTAATAGATTAGGTGAAACATCTGATTATTTAATATTAATCAAAAATTATAAATAATAATCGTATTATTTTTGGATTTTCTAGTTTATTTTTTGTTAAATTTTTTTTTTAATTCGAATTTCTGTTTAATTTTATCTCATTAAAGATAACTACAGAATGACTGAAAAATAGACCCTCACTAGAACATCTACACTGAGGCATACATGCCCGATCTTTAATAAATTGCAATATATCTTTTAGTTCATTACTCCTTTGATATATTTTTTTTAACCTCCGGAACCACCGTTAAGGTATATCTTAAGAGGATGAGATGAATGAATTGTAGCGTTTGTGAAAAATGCCATGCCTGACCGGGACTCGAACCCGGGACCTCCGGATGAAAGGCCGAGACGCTACCACTCGCGCCACGGAGGCCGGCTACTCCTTTGATATTGTCGGACAATACTCTCACTAAGTCGGAATTAATCATCATTTCGTTTATTTGTTTTTTGTTTCCAATTGTTTAATCGTTCTTTGGTTTGATATAATTCTTCTGATCTTCATTTGTGAGCACGTTCTCTAGTTTTCAAATTTTTTCCTATATTCATTTCATTTATTTTTCTCTTAATCATTTTATTTTTTTCTTTGGTTTTAACATTTTCTTCTTCTTTGTATTTATCATCTTCTCTTTTTTTAATGAAATAAGTTTAAATAAACTGCAGTGAAAAATGTATATACGTAATTTAATAGGCGTACAAGGAAGTCATGTGATGTCCACGTCTGATTTTGTTTAATTTTGTACTGTTTCCTATTTAATTATTTAAAAATTTATTTAACTTACGGCATCTTATATTATATCATAACAAATAAAAAAAGAAGAACGTTACCTTATATCAAATTTTTTATCTGCCCGAAAATATTGAGCCAAACATTTGTCAAAAGTGATTAATAATTTTAAAAATGGGCGAGTTTCATTTTATGGTCGATTACCGATGATGCGTGAAAATAAATAAATTTGTGCAATAAATAAGGTAAAGTGAATTTTTATGGTTACGAGAGAAAATAAACTAAAAGTCCCTTTACTGCGTGTAGCGTTTGACGTTATCATGGTTTTATCGAATGCTTAAATTTGTGATGAATGTTTGTTTATAACAAAAAGAAATTGCGGTAATCATTTGAAAATTGGTTTTTAAAATCTGATTGTTATATAAATCTTGATTGGTTTATTAATTTCCGCGTTTTCAAGTATCTTGGTACCGGCTTGCGTATTGGTGTAGTTGTCAATATGCATGCTGGTGACTTATTTAACTGGTTCTCTGTTCGAATCTCATCTAGTGTCTGATGATTTTCATTATTTATTCTCTTTATCATAAGAAAACAAAAAAAATCACAGTAAGTGCCTTCTATGCGAATAAACAAATGAATAAATAATAATGTTGTATAGAAAACTTAATATCGATATGATATGATGAATCATTTAGAAATAATCGTGTAAACGACTAGAGTACAATCTCAGAGGAAGGGATTTTCCGTATTACTTGTTAAACGATAACGGATATATCTTAATTGCTCCGTTTGATTGGTCAGATATAATGATTTCACTATTCTACTTTTATTTTAATTTAGATAGTTTATTCATCGAGGTTTTAGATTCTAAATAAAATTTTCCTCTAATCGTATACGTACATCTTATGTCTCTTAAGAGAAATTATTTTACTATTATTATTGTACGGTTTTTAAGTTTATAGAGTGTATTCGAGTAAGTACTGAGATTCATGCTGTTAATTTACTTATCAGTTGATAGGAAAGGTAAAATCGGTACACGAGATACCTCTGGGAAGGTTGTTGCTTCTACGGTATCGCTGTTAAGACTGAATTAAAGTAGCCAGTCGCTTTACTAGAAGGGACGTCGAGGTACCTGTTATTATAGCAGGACGAAGAGAATATAAAGGAAAAGAATAAAAAGAAACGCGGACGGAGAACGAGGTGTTAAAGAGAAAGAGAGGGTTACGGAAAAGTGGGTCGGCCTATGGAGTGCAATGCAGCAGAGCAGATATACTGCAGAGTGCAGATAGAGACCGGACAGGTAGAGAGTGTCGTAGTATTATGCTAGTACCAGTGGAGTGCTGTTCTGTGTGAAGTTCGTCGTTCTTAACGTTTAGTGTATCAGTGCATATACCCGTTTTACGTATACTGTGCGCTCGGTTAGTAGTTCGGTAGCGCGGCCTCAACCACCGCGCGTCGCGACGCCAAAATGATGATGCGACGTCCGTGGCCACCCTTGTATCGTCCTCCACCGCCGGATTGGAGGGATTATTTTTGTCTTTATAGAGACGCTTTACCGCCCCCAGTGCCTCCACCGCCCTTAGCGTTACCGCCCCATCGTCGTTTATTAGTACCTTGCGCTTGTCTTCAGCGTACTCGTTCGCGGTCTCTCGATAACGTTAGAGAAGAAGATGATTTTATAGAATATCAGCCGAGACCTAGACGACATAATGGTAAAGAAAATGTAAAACGACGTTCCATGGAAAATCTTCTAGAACATAGACCTACCAGAAGGAAAACGGTAAATATATATATATATTTTTTTAATTTCGAAAATATATAAATATATTTTGATTAATATTTTTCTGGATTAATTATTAGTATAAAGCACTGTTCGGTTAATCGGTTTCCTCTAGTTAAAAATAAAATAATATATTTTTCTTTTTAACAAATTTTAAAATTATTATTTAAAAATAACTACGAAATTAGTAAAATCATTGCTGAAAGTTAGATCTAATATTGTAATCTTTTAAAAATCATTGGGTTGTACTTTTCCGGTAGTTTTTTAATTTTTTTTTCTTACAATATTGTGAAGTTCCTAAGTATTATAATTAATCATATAGTTCCTTGTCATTCAGTAGTTCAATTTTAAACGGTATGGAATTTTTTTTTGAGTCTATATATAACAATTATTTTTAATACTTTTTTTAATTTTTACTGTACATGTAAGTTTATATATTAATACGTATTGATGGCCGAACTTAACATACCGGTAGTATTTTTTTTTTATTTTAAAATTGGAGCCGTTAAGTAAATTGCTTTAAGAAAAAGAAAAATTATTCTTAGGCTCCTTTAAAAATTAATTTGAAACATTTTTATAATTTTAAAATTTCAAAGGTAAATGTTTGCTATCATTAATTTTTTTTTTATAAATTAATCTATTGTAATTTTTTTTTAAATATATTCTAAAGAAATGATCTCTATAAAAGTACCAAGAAGTCCCGAAGAATAAAGAAAAATTAGAATAAAGATAAGTTCCAAGAATAAAACGTTAAAAAAAAATAAAATGAATGTATATTTTAATTAGTTATTGTTGTTTAAAGTTCATTACTTGCTTTGTAGATAAACAATTAAAATCGAAGTTTTAAGAATTAAACTTTATAAAATTGTGAACATTTTTGCACCTGAAAAAAATATTAATAAAAATATATTCAATATGTTAAATGTACGTATTGTATGTTTGTATTCTAAAATACAATAAGTATTTTTAATGCTGTATTTAAATCGTATACATATTAAAATGTTAAATACATTATATTATTATTGAAATACATTAATATATATACTAAAAATTTTAATCTTAATTAAAATTTTTTTTTAAATGTCTAATTTTCCATCTTTAAAGTAAATAGTAATTATGAAATTAATCACCCGTTTTTTCTTTGTTGGTGATAAGCTCAAAACTTGGGCATGAGATAATGATATTGAAATTAAGTGATGTACCAGGATTTAAACCCGGAACCCTTGCGGATAAGTAACGTCTCCGCCACGGAGCTCGGTTATTATAAGATTAATCTGTATCACAATGTTTTTTAATAACGATGTTAAATTGTTTAAAAACAAATTAGTTACGGAGGTCCCGGGTTCGGATCCTGGTTAGGCATGGCTGGTTTTCACACACGCTACAATCCATACTTCTCATCCTCTGAAGATATACCGAATGGGGTTCCGGAGGTTAAACAAAAAAAAAAAGTTAATGAAAAAAAAAAGAATTCTTTTATATGTAATAATTTTTCATTAAGATTTGAAATATTTTTACACCATCTGCAATTAAAAATTTTAACTTAAAGGACAAATAATTTAAAAAAATTAAAGTATTTAATTTAATAAAAAAGGTAAGAAAAACTGAAAGAAGCATAACGTTTGATCCTATATACTGATAGATAAAAAAAATAATGAAAACAAATCCGTATTAGATTTCATTTTTCTAACAAGTATTATAATTTTAAGAGAGTTATAAAAAAAACCACAAAGTTATTTTTTTTATATATAAAAAAATCCATAAAGTCTTCATTAAACTTTCTATCAAACCTTTTTTATTTTATTATTGGTTTTTAAATTTTGGGATTATTGATGAGGCTGTTGTTAATTTAACCTGTCATTTTACGATCTTTAGAAAATATATTCAAGTTATTTAAAAAAAAGAAAAAAAAAAAAGAAAAAAGTAATAAAATTCGATTAGCATTTCGTAGTTAACATTTGAGTGAAAATTTTCACTCTTGTACTAGTTTGAATCATTCTTTCCATGGATGGGAGGGAAGTATAAATAAATCTTTTATTATTCAGAAAGATTAAAATTTAGTAACATATTGAACAGCAGGTGATTTTTACTTGCCAATATGCCCTTTTTATTTAGCTATAAACTAATAATACATTTTGTATTCCTTTTCATTTTTTTTTTTTTTTTTTTTTTTAATTTAAAAAATCATCGTCACATTAGTGTGCATATTTATTAAAAAAAAGATTGTTTTAACTTAAAAGAAATTCAGTTTTTATTTTTTTTAATTATGATATAGGTAGTTTTTTTTTTGCGTTTACTAACGTATATTTCTATAATCAATTTAAATTATCCTTGTCGTATCGGTTTTATTTGATTTTCTGTAATGTTGGTTTTCTTCTATTTTTAATTTTTTTGTCTTTTTCTGTATAAACGAATTTTCTTGAATTAATTAAACGGTTTTAGTTGTTACTTAATGAAGCGTTAAAAATCCTTTTGTAAAACGTAACCTACTTTTTTCTGGAATTTTTTTTTTTTACTTTAGTAAAAGTGTTATTTATTTTTGTGGATTTTTCTAGGATATTTTAAATATAGCAATCTTTATGTTTATATGATGTTTTATTAGTAACTTATTAATTCCTATTTAAATTAATTTTTTTTTAAATAATTTTATACACGCTCAAAATTTGGTTACGATTCCCGAAATAGGCTTGTAAATTAATTAAAACATTTTTTATTTTTTTATTTTTTTTTTTTCAATGGGCTAATAACTAGAAAAGGTCATTATCAGACGAACACAAAAATTAAGAGATAAAAGTGTATTAAGTTAATTATAAGTTATACGTTTATTTAATTTTTAAATATTAATATTTAATTTTTTTTTTCTAAAACTGTAGCTAAATAAACTAACAATGAAGCATGTGAAAAGAGTTTGCAAACAATGGTATATAAAGATATAATGGATAACATTAATGGGTTGTAAAAATAACCAATGAATGATAGATGTAAAAATCCATCATTCAGAAAATTGAATTTAAAAATGTTTCACAAAACGTAGTCAATAAAAAATTAAGTAAGTCTTAAGAGCATATTATAACGAGGAAAAGTTTTAAGTATATTTTAGTCAACAAAACTAAATAAAAAATAAAAAAAAAAGCTGACACAACATTGTTATATTTTTTTCTGGCATTGCTTATTTGTTCTTAGATAGTGGGAAAATAATGATAAAAAATTTTTTAAAATGGTATTTTTTTACTTTTTTTCTATTCCTCACGCCTCCAAAATTACCTCACATGAACATTTATTATTTGTCTACGATTACAATATTAAATGGAAAAATGTAAAACCTTTCACTGAAAAAATATGCAATAAATAAAAAGGTAGCTTTTATCAATTTCTTGGAGAGGGGAGGATTTGGAGACAATTTTTTTTTTTTTTTTTTTAATAGTAAGGTACGCATGGATGTATCTACTGAGCTTAATATAAAGTGGGATTGTGTTTGCAAAATTTTGAAAACATTGACCCCAAAAAACTATCTATCCCCCTAGAGTTATTGAACTCAAACTTTTACTGAAAAATTTTTCTTCAAACATACGAGTCTCTTGTGCCAAATTTCATAAAAATCAGTAAATTCAGTCAAAAATTATTAAACTTCAAACACACCAACATATGTATGTAAAAACATTAGCCCCCACGTATTTTGGGGCTTCTGGGTCATGAAACATCGAGAAATGCAAAAAAAACCGTACCTCATTTTTTAACTTATTACTAAACTTTCTTTCTTTCAGCATAGTTATGATGCTAGGAAATTAAAAATAAATATGGGTTTTAATGCTATTACAACGGGAGAAAAACTAAGTATACTTGTAATGAAACTAAATTAAAAAAAACACAACTCGTTAAGTAATAATATATATATATATTTTGAAAACATTGACATATTTTGAAAACATATATATAATTTTGAAAACATTGACCCCAAAAAACTATCTATCCCCCTAGAGTGATTGACCTCAAACTTTCACTGAAAAATTTTTCTTCAAACACACGAGTCTCTGTGCCAAATTTCATAAAAATCAGTAAATCCAGTCAAAAATTATTAAACTTCAAACACACCAACATATGTATGTAAAAACATTAGCCCCCACGTATTTTGGGGCTTCTGGGTCATGAAACATCGAGAAATGCAAAAAAAACCGTACCTCATTTTTTAACTTATTACTAAACTTTCTTTCTTTCAGCATAGTTATGATGCTAGGAAATTAAAAATAAATATGGGTTTTAATGCTATTACAACGGGAGAAAAACTAAGTATACTTGTAATGAAACTAAATTAAAAAAAAACACAACTCGTTAAGTAATAATATATATATATATTTTTTTTGTATTAATGCTTGTTTACATACAAACAAAACTAACATAAGTGAAGGCGGAAGGAAGTATAAAGAACTGTTATTTGAATTGAAGTTATTAAACAATATGAAAGAATTACAACATAATTACAGATGTTAGTGTAACAACTTAAAAATAATTTTTTTTTGTTAAATTATCTATTTTGGTTAAATTTAAAAGTAGAATCCTCCTCCAGTCATGCGTACTAGTTTAAATTTCAGCTGTAATTCCGTATAGCGTATACAAAACAGGAGAGTCTGATCCACCGTTACGTTTCAATTATCTGGTTACTTAAACATGGATTATTAAAACGTATTAGTGACCATTCGATTTAAAAAAAATGTAGGATAATTGAAACTATGTTGTTGAAGGAACTGTTATACTTTTAAAGCCACTTCGATATAAACATCAGATTCGGAGATAAAAAGATCTGTAACAAAAGTAAAAAATAATAAAAGTTGTATTTTGCAAACTGAATATCGTAGATAGTTGGTTTAACAATTCTACATAATGTTATTCATATCTTAAGTAAGGAAAAAGTTTATTATAATTTTCATATCATTAAAAAGTGAATCTCTTTTGAAATAGTAAATTTTACAGTAACAAAAAGTTATCTCGTATGATTCCGCTCAAAGAATCTCTGAGAGCCTGTGTTTATATTACCCATATATATATATATGTTTTATGTAACAGTTGTTATTGATAGATTTTTATAATTTTGTATGTACGTATATATGAAGGGCGATTGAGGAGCAAATGAACAAATTTGGGAACTAATTCTAGAGTTTGTAATACGGAAAAAAATTCATACAAACATATATCCGAAAACGCTTGGTTATCGAGTTCCCACTAGCGAAAACTTTCGCGTGAATTTCAGTTCCCCCAGTGAAAAATATTTTCGGCGTTATACAAGAAGATAAACTTGATGACTTCTTATGTTTTTGACCTGAAAAATCGAATAAACAGACGTCCCAATACTGTATCTCTTGTATTTTTCATGATGTACAACTTAAAACAGAAACATTCGGTGACGAAAAACACGTTTTTTTTTTTTTTTATGTTTGAAGTACTATAACTTAATTAAATGACTAATAAATGTGTAAATTTTTTAATCAAAACTTGTAGAGAATTTTATTCTGAGAAATTGGTGTAACTGATCTATATGAAAAACAAAAAAAACACTTCCATTATTAGAAATAAAAATTTATTGAAAAATTTTATGAATTTGTACAATTACAAATCTCTGTTTTTAGTATAATAAATTTAAACCTTTGAAAAATTAGGTTGGCAACACTAACTGTATGTTTAAAAATTAATTTGAATACTGTTCATCCATATCGACATAAAATTCTGGTTATATGTTAATAATAAACGTTAGGCGGATTAGTTGTTTTGAGAATTAAATTATAGTTTTTGTGTTTGTTGTACTTTAAAATGTGTCTGTATTTCTCCAATTAAAGCTGAATGTAAAAAAAAAGTGAAATACCGTTTTGAATGCTTGGTTTTGAAAAATACTGCGACCGCTCACTCAGGTTGGAATGTGCTGATATGATTTTTATGTACAACTTTTGAATGCTGACGGAAGTATCTTGGACTAATAGTTTAAATAAGTAAATATATGTGTGTGTGTGTGTGTGTGTGTGTGTGTGTGTGTGTGTGTGTGTGTTTGAGTTTGTGTAAGGCCCTCCCCCAAATCGTATCTGATCTCATGGTATCAAAGAAGGCAGCCAGTCTTACGTAGACTAACCCACCGGTCTAGTGGTCTAGTGGTTAACGCGACATCGCAAATCAGCTGATTTCGAAGTCGAGAGTTCTAAGGTTCAAGTCCT
>JAAAKQ030126207.1:0-13640 GCA_010016005.3 Zanna intricata | reverse complement strand
AACCACACACCCACCCAGCCAAACAACCAGACACCCCAACGCACACACAGAGACAGAGGGGGAGAGGGAGAGAGAGAGAGAGAGAGAGAGAGAGAGAGAGAGAGAGAGAGAGAGAGAGAGGCTGATCAGCTGAATAATATTTGGAGGATTAGTTTTATTCAATAAAATAGCATAAAAAAATA
This sequence comes from Zanna intricata, assembly GCA_010016005.3. Classification (NCBI taxonomy): domain Eukaryota; kingdom Metazoa; phylum Arthropoda; class Insecta; order Hemiptera; family Fulgoridae; genus Zanna; species Zanna intricata. The sequence goes on along the minus strand of JAAAKQ030126207.1, from coordinate 13,458 downwards.
ACTTTTTTTCAACGATTTTTTTTAATATGATGTAGAGTAGTAAGATTGGGTTTAACATGAACGAATGAAGTATCTATTCGGATTTAGTAATAGTGATAGAATTTAACTCTAATCGCTTTATTATTTTATAAGGGGCCTTTAAACTTCTAAACCTTACATTGTAGCCTTAAAAAAAGTAAGTAATTTCGCTCTGATATCTGTATGTAATTCAAAATGCATTAAATATGAAATCGTTCTAAAATATTTTAAATGGAGATATTTTATGTAATGATCCTACTTATATGTCTCATACAAAGATTATTTTATCTTACAATAGGCCAGTACATTTCGGTGATTGATTTTATCAAGTTTCAGTTCAACAAGTTTTGAGTAAACGCAGTTAATGGAATCCTACATCGGACTAAAATAAATTGGTAAAAATTAAGTTTTTGTTAACAATAAAACAAAATAAAGTAAAATAAAATAAAAGTTTTCACAAAAGAAACAGCTGTTTCTTTCAAAATTTGAACTGATTCCTGAAGCACGAACAACGCAATTTTAATCCAAGAAAATGCTAACCGATTAAACAGTGTAAGTAAATTACATTAATTAAGAGATGACGTTTAATTTGTCAAACAAAATAACTTGATCTTGGTAAATTTCTGTGCTTAAAAATGAGTAAGTATTTATATGATACATTTTATTACCAGTAATTTTAGCGAATTAGAATACCAAAATTACGTAAATGTTTTTATCACGTAAATGGTAATCTTTGCGGTCACTTTAGCGGGTATCCCAGAGTTCTTTTTATGAATTTTTTTTTTGTAATCACTTCATATAAGCATTAATGATAATAAAAATACCGTTTATTAAGTAATATACACACCATAATGTTATGTCACATCGTTATTTCAGCAATAAAAACATGTTAGCACTATTTAAGCGGTGTTACAACCCGTAATGTTTTGTGTGTTTTATATCGTTTTGAATTAATTAAATTAAATTTTATTAAACTATTTTTTAAGCCAAAATTTGATACGATATTTAGGACTGGATGATGTACCGTAAAGGTGATATACCTTAAAGTTCAGACGAAAAATAAATTAATAGATATAATCGTAATTTAATTTAAGCAAAATAACAGTATATAGTTGTCACTACACCGAACAAAGCAGTGATAAATAAATGAGAGAACTACCGCACTGTCAGTCACTTCCTGACTTGAAAATAATAACCAAACTTAATTTAATGAGCTAGAGAACATTCCAGATGAAAATCAATTCTGTTCTAAAAAAAAGTACGGGTTCAAAGAATGTCATTATGATCCTTAGAGTAAGTTTAGATGCCAGATCGTTGAACAGTAAATCTACCAACATATAATTACATTTAAATCTTACTTAGGGATCGGCTATGTGAAATATAGACAATTTTAAAAATCTGAGTAAAATACAGAAGAAAGTAAAAGTTAATTACAATCCGTGAAAGAATAAAAAATTTATGAAAATAGTAAAGGATGAAGAAAGAAAAACTCAATTCAGAATAAAATCAGATAAATAAGTTGTCTATCCCTGAAGTTTTTCAGTTAGCTCTTGGAAGAGATAACTGAAAAATAGAACAAAATATTTAAGTAATTTGGTATTCACACAGCGAATAAAAACTAGTGACACAATATATAAAATAAAACGTTAAGGGTGCATTATTAGAAACAGTGAGATGTGTATGTGATGTTGAGTTTAAAAGATCAGCAGAGAGCGAAGGAATATAGAAAAGAATAAGATCAGTCAAACCGATTAAAAAAAAACAAAACAATAAATTACATTTCAAAGATAAAATACAAAAGGTAAAGTAATTTTTTTTTTTTTTTTTTTTTTTTTACTGCTAAAATAAACATATATAATTTCAACTAATTTTTTAACAGATTACCGGTAACATATGGGAAAATAGCCTTTAATTCTGCGAAAAGTAAAGCAGCAATGCTCTCGAAATAGGTACGAACAAAATACAAACTACGTTAGACAAATCATTAGCCTAGTATTTATATTATATATTTTCGATTACATCTGTAATTTACAGGTTTCTGATTCATTCGTAGATTAGTCAGGTAAATATTGTAATTTTGAAAAATGCAAATTTCAGATGAGCTTACCGAGATTTTAAAAATATTCAGCGGTGAGAGTAATTTCGATTGATCAAGGTATTGTTTTAAATATTAAAGAGTATAGGTCACAAAATAGAAGTTTCCATTTGTTCATTCATTTTTTTTTTTTTGGTAAATTTTTTCTAATATTAAAGCAAACAAGGGTGACATTGGCTTTAACTATTTATAAATCCGAATGATTTTATCAAGTTCAATTTAAAATTATGAACATTATTATTATTTTTTTTTTTTAAATATTTTAGACGATTATTTTTAATCGAGGATTGTTAAAAATTAAAAAAAAGTTATATACTTTTATATTAAGTTAATGGCAATAAAATATACATTTATTTACATAGCGATGAATTACATGTGTAGAATACTGTGTGATGCGAATCTGATTAATCCTTAAACCGTTAAATTTGTCTGGTAATTGCCTATAAAGCAGTTCTGGTAGACAAGAAGTCTTAAGCGCTTGGTTCATGAAGACTCTAATTTTGCAGGCCCAAATTCCAGTTTAAGTTAATTTCACTTTATAGTCTTCACTCAAACATGGGTTTCCATAAGCAGACTCGAGTATGCACTAACAGTACATTAACCTCATCGTAGAGAATGATCGATTGAAAATTCAGCTTGCGTTTCCGTGCTTTAATTATAACATTCACTGTCAATAGCATTTAATCAATGCCTTGCTAAAATTGGTTTGTACTATAAGAAGAGACAACTTAAAACTGTGCATAATTTTACAAAAGGGGAAGAATTCCTTACATAAAACTAAAAATTATAATTAGTAACGAAAAAAATGTATTACTTTAAAAGGTATTGAACCTTGTTACGGTTTTTTTGGAAATACTTCATTTATTAATAATTTTAAAACTGAAGATCTGAAAAATATAATGTAGTATATTTTACTGACTTCAAAAATAAAGGAAGTTCTGAATTATTATCGAGAGTCTACATATGGATATTTTGAGAATTATTTGAATGAAATGATTAAAAAACATAATAATATATTAAGAGATTGCTCAGGAGGTTCCATCCAAACACTGAATTTTTATCCAGTATTTAAAAAAGTTTGCGTTAGCAGCTGATTGGTATTGTAGTTGTGAAAGACTGGCCCAGCTGAATCGATATCTTAAATTCATTCACGATCTTTAAGGAAGCTGAAAACAGTCGCATCATCCTGAAACTACAAGTTCAGGGAGCTGTTTTCTCAATATAACGGCCAGGTTTTGTGGAGTAAATCGCAATGTCGAGAGTTCTTCAATGAGGTCGCGTTTTTCACCCTTACAGTTATGAATACCTGAGCTTTTCTGCGAAACTTACATAAAAATTTATTCCGATTACAGTAAAGATTCTAACTTATATCTGAAGATTTAAGATAATTATTTAGCGGCAAAGAGGATATTGTATCTAAATGATGGCTTTTAAATACAACCCAGGTATGACGCCGAATGAGAGTTCTACCGCAGACTTATTATAAGTAGACGTAATTTAATTTAGGTCGTGAGGGTGATGAACTCAAGCTTGACTAGGGCCTAGTAGGCTGGGCCGATTCTCTAATATTTTGCATTGAAAGTTAGATTAGTTTTCTTTTAACTGATGATCTTAATTTATTTCGTATTAGTAGAGGTCTAATACCCGAGGTGTGATAGATTGAAGTTTTTTTTGTTCGTTAATGATGATTTTTATGAATTTTCTGTAATAATAATGTCCCGTAAAACAGTTCGACATAGATAAAATGGAGCAATCTACTATAATAAAAGATGTGACGGACTTCTAAAGTTTTAAGATAGAAGTGTCGGTAAAAGGATAAAAATTTCCTTGTTGAAGATCGCCTCTGCTGAATCGATTAACAAAGTGGTCACTGCTATGATGATAATAAAAATTCACAACGGATAAAGTATTACAAGAAGATAATTGGAGGTGGAAGAAAATATTTAGTTCTATCAATTAATTTATGTCAAATTCAAGTTTTCGATATCAATTCATTCGTTTACTTTGCGTTGTTTTAAAACTTGGGTCGTTCTATTGGTATCACTTACCATTTAAGGTGGAGTATTAAATAGTATAAGATTTACTTTCAAGCAGAATTAATTTTATATATACTAAAGCATCACAAAGTAAAAAATACAAATTCGTGTATCATCCACAAAGATGAAAACTAAGGCGAATATTTTAATCATCGTGTATAAACAATATTTTGTTCTGTGATGTTTTATAATATTACCTTAATAATTGAAGGGAAAAAGTAAAAGAAGATTTATTATTATATAGACGTAATTACTGTATTTTACGTAAGTAAACTTGATGTACTGTATTAAGATTATTCATTGTATAAACGAGTAAACAAAATGAAGGTATGTAGATCATGATACGAAACGGTCCTTATTAATGCTTATAAAACTGATCTAGATTTACGAAAGCTATCAGGATAGGCATATCTAATAATACCAAATAAAAATTATTTAATCATTGGGAAATTAATTTTGATGACAAGGGAGCTTCTAACGTATAATTATAACTGCTCTTCATTAAAGTTAAGGGTGATTCAGGAGATGTGAGAAGTGATTCCGGAAATGTCGCAGCTTGAATGTCTTTTATCTACTTTGTTTTGTTTTTAAAAACTGATGCTACCTCTTTTTCCTGACTCTCAGAAGATAGAAAACCTGACTTCTCTTGATAGTCCCTGGATAACCAGAAGTTAGATTATTCTTTTTGATACATCTCATTTAAAATGAATACAAAATTACACTTCTTAACAGTTTTTTGAAATTTTTACGATAAGAATTCGACGTAATACTGCAAACACGATTGATCAGCGAAAGGTTATATAACACATTACCACAATTAACTGACAACAATAAGTAGTATTTAAACAAACTGTGATGAAAAAAAATCAGTGTTGCCAACTTGTTTTTCCGTAGGTCTAAAATTATTGTACCTATTAGAAACATCTGTTTTCTTTTTTTGTAACACTTTCTTCTAAGTTTTCGTCGGTTTTGTCGTTAATAAGAATCGACACGTTTAAAATATCATTTGTTTTCTGTTGACATTATTTACATCAATCTTCTTATAATTAATTTTCTACAGTTTATGTTTAAGAGAATATACGAGTATATATTCTCTGCTTTATTTTATTGGAAATTATAGTAGTATAACAGGAAATATAAAAATAAGAAGTAGGATTTTGAAAACTAACAAACATTTGAATCGGAAAAACATCAAACGTAATTATTAATAATTAGTAACGTTACTATTAATTTTATGACAATTTAATTCTTAGTTATCGGGGAACCACCATCAAAGTACTTGTTATGACTTAGTATAATCAACGTAATTTAGCAACGTTATTGTACGTTAAACGTAAAAAAATGCGTTTTATGACCCTATTTTTGGCGTTTTACATGAGATATCTTAGAAAGTAAGAGAGATACAGTTCTGGGACCTATTTTTTTCGATTTCCCAGTTCAAAAAGCATAAGAAACAATTGAATTTTCCCCTTAATTGACCTTCCTAGAATTTCAGAAAGTTTTAATTTACCCGGAGGAACTGAAACGGGCAAAATCTTTCACCCTGTATAACTCGCTAACGAAGCGTTTTCGGACCTATGTTTATATGAACTGTTTTCTTATTTTTAGCCTCTAGAATGAGTTGTCAAAGTATTGCCCTATCATCCTGAATCACTGTGTATAAAATATTTTGGTTGTTAAAATCAATGAAATATAAAAACTAGGGACTAGTTTAGAATTTCTTACTAACTGATCTTGGGTTTGATTTTTAGACCATTAATGTTAGTGGAAAAAATGAAATGGCTTTATCTTTCAATCATCGTCATTATTATAGGATGAAAATTCGTTCTAATGTCTTATTTTGATAGGATAAACCAATTTTTTCTATAAGGATTAAATGAACAAACATTTTTCGCAAATTCAATAGCCCTTCATTTTGGAAAAATAGGACTTTTTTAGGACATTTTCTAAAAAAATGGCGGTACTTGGATCTCCAAAATAAAATTCATTCCAGAAAAACATAAGTGTGTGTAAATACGAGTATATATTCTCTGCTTTATTTTATTGGAAATTATAGTAATATAACAGGGAATATAAAAATAAGAAGTAGGATTTTGAAAACTAACAAACATTTGAAGTGGAAAAAACATCAACATAATATCAAATAATTGTTTTATTTTGGAAGAAGATAAAGTGGAGAACCATGAGATTTTTTTTTAAACTAGACTTTACCAGTGTTATTCACAGAAAATCGCAAAGAGTTCTATAGTCCAATAATAAACATTCGACGACTTTCAAAAATCAATAATCAAACGTATTGCCGATCTCTATAATCAAATCTTCGCGTCTTCGTCTTCTATCCGAAAGTTCTGGGTTTAAATTTCAATCATACTTGAAACGTTTCACATGTAGAAACGTTACATACCATATTCCTACGGAAACATTTTATGACAATTTAATTTTTAGTTATCGGAGAACCACCATCAAAGTACTTGTTATGACTTAGTATAATTAAGAACTTTTTACAAAGAGATTTGTTCATTGTCTTCAGAACCTGTCTGCAACTGATAGAAATGAGAAGTATCAAAAATAATAATCTAACTTCTGGTTATCCAGGGTCTATCAAGAGAAGTCAGGTTTTCTATCTTCCGAGAGTCAGGGAAAAGAGATAGCATCAGTTTTTAAAAACAAAACGAAGTAGATAAAAAAAATTCAAGGTGCGACATTCCCGGGAGCACGTACCGTATATATATTGGAAAAGGCTACAGAAAATTATAATTTTAATAATTTATTGTCTGTTTTTTGAATTATTTTGTTGATGGCTACGAATGATTACCGAATTTTGATCCTGATGTGTCTTTTATGCAAAAGTATTTCGTCAGTTTCAATCGGTTTTTAAAAGTATCTGGTGACGGTACAATCAGCCTTAAATATCATCGGGGACAAACAGTAATGTTGGATCATGTAGAGATGTCTTTCAAATCACACTAATACCTATTTATTGGAATAATTCTTATTATCATCGAGGTGTTAAACGAAGCTAGGCTCAAACAAGTAGAAAATATAAAATAAATGATCATGAGACGATTTGTTTAATAGTCCGCATTCTTTTTTATATGATTATATTTCGGATTTAATTATTTAGTATCGACGAAGTATGTGAGCCAACTATCATCCTATTTCCGAATATTCTTATTGCAGACTGTAAATAATTTGGCAAACAATGTGGGAAAAGATGATTTATTATTGAAATAAACAACAAATTTATTGTTATTAACAATATTTAATATTATTAAATATAATAATATTAAATTTGTTAATATTTTAGCAAATTAATATTAAATTTATTATGGGTGTTTTTTTATCAGAGCACTTCTCGAAAATTATTTATTACTCCTGTCAAAGACAAAACTGAATCCTATTCAATACAATTATGGGTATCTAGTTAGAAGAAATTTTTCTGTTTAGAAATTGTGATTGGAGTATCTTATGAAATACCATAACTGAAAAAACCCTAATTTTATGGGTTTGCTTGTATTGTAAGAGGAGACTTAGATCATTATTTCTACTACAAAGATATAAAGTGCATGCTAAGAAATCTAGTGCATCTAAGAAATCTTTTTAAAGGGCACTCTAAGAAGTTGTCTTACCTTTCAAAAAAAAAAAAAAAAATAATAATAATTTAGAACTTATTTTTATTAAAAATTGCCTAGCTGTAATAAAATCGTTGTAATAAATTTAAAAATTATGTAAAATGTAGAAATTTCTAAGAAATTAGTTTGATAAGAAATAGAAATTCTCTCGGGTGTCACTCTTTCTCAAAAAGGATGAAATTAAAATTAGGTCTCTGTATGAAATATTTGTGTAAAATAATCATTTTTTTAAAGATTAGAGTAATAATTATTATTAACAATGTGGCAAAGTGAAAAACTAACAATTTCCCCCTTAAGGGTTCTATACTTGAGAACTTTAGGTCATTCATCTTTGAAAATATATAAATCACAAAAAATTAAAAAAAAAAAAATCATACCATTCATTTTTTATTCCGAATTCACTCTTGAAAAACCGTTTTTCTCTAACCAAAGACGTCATTACTTGTCATGCTGTTCGTATTTGATGTTGAGTGTATTTTTTTTAGAATATATAGTGATTAAAGTCTACTAGTTAATAAAAAAAATGAAAAGGATTTGCTAATTAAAATTAGGATTAGGTTAGCATTGCTGCTTCGCTTTCTAAATGCTGGAGACTATAGTTTATCACGAATTCCCGTACAATTTTTATTAAAATAATACATTTTTTTTTTTTGAGATCAGTACGGATTTTGAAAAGAGTCAAACTCTTTTTTTGCTGTAACAAAGTTCTAAATGACAAACTTCGTAAAATAGAGAAAATCTTAGATCTTTGACCTCTATAAATGGTTGCAATCATACTTAAACAATTGACGGAAGCGGATGATATTATTTAATCTAAAAGGGCATGTTTATAATATCTTTTCTTTCGAGTATTAGAATCGTTTTTCACCGAGTACATTTTAGACTTGCTATTGTATTTAACATTTATTAACAGTGTAGCATATCATATTCTAACCGCTTCAAAACCTCGTTTACAGACAATACTTTATGTTTGGTTACGCTAAGAATACCTATATATGAACTCTATATGAACGGAAAGGAAACAAAATTTAGCGGAACCTGATCGATGATTAAAAGTGAATGTACGTGATCAGCAGTTATACACTAATATACGCAAGTCTTGTTTCCTTAATAAAAATTTTGGGAGACCAAGGACTCTCCTCAGTTGATATTGAGAAAAGGCATCCTACTGAAAAGCGAATCGACCATATTTTTGGGGGTTGAATTGGACATCACTTTAATCTGAAGGATAATCATATAATCAATCTTAAAGTTTTAAGGTATTAATTGCAACAGAGAGATTGATTAAAGTTTCCGCAAAAGTGATTCTGATAATTACATCGTGCATGTAATGGATCACTCATTTATTCGGTACTATATAAGTTTGTGGAGATTTATCTGGTCTTGTGATGAAGAGTTTTCTGCACGAAAAGTGTACAACTACAGTGATTATGAGAAAACCAACCTGTCACTCTTATCGTTATTCATTTAAAATTTAAATTACTCCCAGTTTCTTCACTATAAATTCCTTATTTTTGAGTAAAATGCTCCAATATTAGGTCGGAGGAGAACTGTTTTTGTAAACTGAAAGAATTTATCAACTGTGTGTTTTCTTTAACTTGAGAGATTAAGTAAATTCAGGAACTTAATTTTTTTTAGACATCCTATTTATCTTATCTCAATTTTAATCCGAACTTTTATCTGGATTTTATATGTTTTTCAACCTATTAAATGTAATTAATAATATTTTTAAAATCGATTAGTTTTTATAATTTCTTAATGGCTTAAAGTTTTATACAACTAATTCCTATTTAAATTGTTGGTCCTTACTTTAATGCATACTTTTGACCTAACTATTGTAATTTTTAATCGTTTAATATCGTTAAGGGGGCAATAATAAAGTATTAAATAATAAAACTTATTTATGTAAAATTGTTATTGTGTGTTAATAAGCTACGTTCGCGATGTACTCATGAGCTATTTGTTTTGAAAAGGTTTGTGAAAACTAAATTAAAAAAATTTCTTTATGTATATATATTCTGAAATACTTAAATACTATAATTATCTAAATATTATAATTCATTATAATAATCTGTTTTCTTCTGGTATGATGGCGGGTCTTGACGTTTAAGATTAAGCTTATATAGTTTTTTTTTTAGGGATAATCTGGAATTTAATGTTGAGGATGAAAACGGACGGGAAGTGTTTATTAAATATTAATATCAATTTCTAATTGGTTTTGTATGTGATATAATAGAAGTTGCGTGTAAAAGATGAAGGTAAAAAGATTTGTTTAGAAAGCTGTTAACTTCACACTGTAGTAACGTTTCATAAAAAAAAAATAAAACAATATGTCTTCCAAGAAAATGAAGAAAAGTTTATTTATTTTCTCCTATCTCTTCTAATTAATCAGGTACATTTGTTATAATATTGCTAATTGTAATTCTTTAAGTTCAATAACTAATGCTTACGTAAAGATTTACGAGCCAGTAGAGTCTAGGACCTCGTCGTGGAGTTACACCTTTTCTTAACTTATTTCTCGTGCCCGAATATTTCCTTTGAACATATTAGTATTTTAATTTCATCCAAATGTCATAAATATTGTGTTTCATATTTAATATTTACTTTGCTCCCTCCGTATCTGAGTTTAGGAAGCTGCTTATTACAAATAATTAAAAATACACTATGTAAAATAAAATTGTTAAAATAAAACTGTTCATAATTTTCAGTACACTAATCTTTTCAAAATACTTGTATTTTTACTTCGTACACTTTCATTTTATAACCGCATTGTCTAAAAGGAACAAATATTATCATTTCTTTAATACACATTAACTTTTGAAAAATGATGCGATGGACATATTCAAAAAACTTTTTAACATTTGCCAAGTTATTCATTAAAACAAATTAAATATATATTTTTAATATACTAAAGGTGATTTTAAAAGTACACGGCCTGTTTATTATTGAAATCTAAAATTTTATTATATTCCTGTTTTTACCATTTTTAATATGGTGTAACAAGACCGGTGTAGCGGATCTGAGTAATGAATTCCTACCAATTAAGAAGGGAGTAGTAGAAAATATAATAATGGGGGGGGGATACTAAAAGAAACCCTTTAGTAAAGGTAACAGATCCGTTTAACGATCGTCTTTTGTAATAAATACTCACTGACAGAACTAAACATATGTTTGCTCCGCGAGAAGAGTTACCGGACTAGGATAGGAATTTAATGGGAACATGTAAGGGCGGACGACCTTTCTCACGCATCGGGTCGAGTCCGGTCCGGCAAGTCTGTGAGGAGAGTGTGCGAGAGAGCACTACGATAGAGGAGTTATTATGCGAGTTTAAAAGGAGAGTATTCTGCGAGGAGGTCAATGAAGAAGCGAATTTATAGCAAATTACATTCGACGCGATTAAGGTAACGTTCACAAGTAATTTCAGTCTACAAAAAAAAAGAAATGGTTCGGGTACTTACTGTTAGACTATAAGTGAAAGAGATAATGTACTAAATCTCATTCATAAATTGTTAGGGTATTTTATTTGTGTCCAGTAAAGATATTTGTGCCGGCCTCCGTGGCTGAGTGGTAGCGTCTCAGCCTTTCATCCGGAGGTCCTGGGTTCGAATCCCGGTCAGGCAGGGCATTTTTCACGCACGCTACAATTTATTCATCTCATCCTCTGAAGATATATCTTAACGGTGGTTCCGGAGGTTAAAAAAAAAGTAAAGATATTTGTAGTAAAAGAACTTTATTTTTGTCTTACCTATCATTGTTAATACAAGACTAGTGTTAAGACTGGCGACATGCTAATGTCTTTTGTCGATGTCACTGAATTCTGGTTTTCCTTTTTTTATTTACCTGTGAACAAATCCTGACCAATACTATAAATTCTGTTTTGTATTTAATCACTGTTCATTACTGTCATTTATTGTTATTATTGATATTTTCTTGTTTTACTTATGTTCTTAAACCAATAAATTGTAATTGTATGAACATCTTCAGTTATCAATTTCTCAATATCCTGATCGAGCCAACAAAACGAGATAATATAATTAAATCATTAGTTTTAGAACAACTAAAACTTTTATTTATCAATTTTTTTTACATGTTTTTAAGAAATATTATCACAAGAAACTATAAAAAATATTTTTATAATGTTCGAATTCTAATTAAAATCAACGGTAATTTTAAGTGGTATATAAGTCAAACGCCGATGAGTTACATTTGACAGATTTATTTTAATTACATTAAATTTGTTGATTAGTATATAATTTTAATATTTTATTAATACATTTAAACTATTTTTTTTTCATAATGCTTAAATGTAACTGATTTTATTACAGAAATTTGTCTAAGATTTCTGGAAATAAATCGATATTAATACGTACTAACTAATATTAGTCAGCAACTAATTTAGTATGAACTTATACTTAAAACGTTCTTGCATAATATTTTTTAATGTAATGAAAAAATGTAAAAATAAATAAGAAAATTTAATGAACTTTATTCATTAATCATCCCTAAAAATTTCGGTGTATTTTAGGAAGAAAGAATCATTAGTCATAGACTACAGCAAATATACTTTGCTAAGTGTTGATATTAAATAGTATACCATTTACATAGTGTAGAACTTAATTACCGTGTGCTACTTTTTACTGCGTATGTATGATGTATACTTTACAGTAATCGATATACTTTATGCTATTATTTAAAGTATTCAGAATATCTTATACCTACTTGCTAGTAAAATCATACTTTCAGTTTTTTTTTTTGCCGTAAGAAACAAATATCTAATGACAAAATAATAACAATGATAAAAATAGATCGATTATGAATTAATTGTCTTAGTACTATTAGCTTCTCCAGCATGTGTGTAGGAAATAATGTTACATTGAACAGCCATTTCCCGTTTTTTTTAGAAAGCATTTTAAATAGTATTGTTAACAAAAATTTAATTTCCAGGTTTTTTAATCTCAATAAAGAATTTTTGATTCCGCATTTCTGACTGATGAAGCAAGTCACTTATCGAGTCGTCTTTCGAGAAGAATACTCAAGTAAAATATAGGTCATCACTCAAAGTTGTAAAAGATGGGTGCCATAAGAAGAGAGCTTAGTCTCTTGCTTTTCTTATTATTTATTAATGACCGGCACCAACATTTTGAACCATTTACTATTATCCTCTCCTCAGATGCATATCCCAAATTGTATTCGAAGATTATTATTTGAAAGTTCAAGAAAATTTTAAGTCACTAGTTAAAAAAAAAGTATTAATTATATAAAAAAATTATTCAATAAACCTGGTTTAATAAAATTTAATTGAGAAAAAATTTAAACTATTCAGATTGGAGTATGGGTTTTCAATACTCTCAGCTGTGATATCAGAAATATTTGACATCTGAAGAATTTTTTGCAAAAAAAAGTGATAAAAAGAAATTTTGTTCGTATTTGTTCGAAAATATGTAATTTGCACAAATTCCCTACTACTACTTTTTTGAATTTGAAGTAAATATTTTTATAAATATCTTCCTTAATTAAAAAATGGTATTGATTTTTCCAAGTAATTTAATTTGAAGATTTTTGAAAATTAAAAACTCAGTTTATTTTTCAAGGTAAGAAACCTCTCTCTCTCTCTCTCTCTCTCTTTATCTGTTTAGCCTCCGGAACTACCGTAAGGTATTACTTCAGAGGATGAATG
>JAAAKQ030126196.1:0-13640 GCA_010016005.3 Zanna intricata | reverse complement strand
CCATGCCAGACCGGGATTCGAACCCGGGACCTCCGGATGAAAAGCCGAGACGCTACCACTCGGCCACGGAGGCCGGCTTTTAGTAACTTTACAAATTATTATTGTTAAATAATAATAATTATTATTCTCACAAATTTTACTTATCTACCACTAAGAATTTTTAAAATCTTTTAACTAGATGTGCGGGCATCGACTGCTCATTTAGTCTGAATGGAAATTTTTTGCGTATGAAAAATGCCATGCCTGACAGGGATTCGTACCCGGGACCTCCGGGTGAAAGGCGGAGACTACCACTCGCGCCACGGAGGCCGGCAAGAATATTATTAGTAACAAAATAAATAAATTGTATGTCATGTATAATAATTCTGATTCCAATATGAAATTTACAATAACAAATAAAAATTTATACAAGATTAAGAAGCAATTATTGCAGTTAGATATACTATTAAAAATTTCAGTAATAAATTTTATGCAAGAATTATTTACTTTTACTATTTATAAAGGTGAATTAATAATAAACGAGTAATGACAGCTTGTTTTCTGTTTACAGTGAACACTGAACCAAACAAGGCTTTCAAGAAGTGATTATCTTCCTATACTTAAGCACGGGTCGTCGGAATATCATGACACTGGAATACACTCGTAATGGCAATTTTCGCTTGTATGTTCGACTATTACCGTACACTCACTTCAAATATTACAGCACACAATTTAAATGTTACCTCTTCGAATTTATTGGACACTCTCATACTCTGTTACTCGCTTGATTTGGGTAGTATTAATATTGTCGATCCTAGGATTTGTTCACGTAAGGTTCAAGCCTACAACAGTTTCAGAACATTTATTGTCCGTATCTTCTACATTAGTTTAGAAATTCTTTCCATTATTCGAAGCTTTCCTACGTGTTACACTATTTATAATTATGTACAGATCCGAATAATATATTTATTTCTTTATTGTAACTTCAACTTTTTACTTAGCAGAGATCAGAATCAAAACAATCAATAAATAAAAACAATAATTTGTTTTTTAGTTTATGAAAACAGGAAGTTTTTAATGGATTTAGTTTATAAAACAATTGACAAAACAATGTTTTTCGTTATAAATGCTACTTAATTAATTCATTTATAATTTATATTTATTTAAGTATTAATTAATTAATACTTAATTTAAATTTTTAAATTTGTTATTTTTAAGTTATTGCTATAATTAAAAAATTAAAGTGAAATAAACAAGTGAAATACTTGTATTCTAAGAACTTCGTGCAAAATAATTCATAAACAAGAATATTATAGAAATAATTAAATTAATAAGTTTAATGTGAAATAATTAATTATATCTAATAAATGAAATAACATCCCTATAAAGTAGTAAAATCTCTTTGATTAGATTATATAAATTGTTTTCAACATACTTGTACATATTACAATTAGAACCTTAATGTACAATGTTTTTGTAACAGAATTGTATAAATTGAACTGAACAAAGTTACAAAATTATTAATAACAATTAAGAGAGAATAACTGAAGAGCAATAATTAATTATTACTGTAAAACAGATAAACAGGGATTGGAATGAGATATTATGACAGACGACTTAAATATTGGAAATTGATTTACTAGGAAATACTTAATGATATAGTTTTGCTATCTGAAAATTTTTCCTTTATACTCGTTCACGGTAAAACATTTACATAAATATCAACGATTTTATATAACCTATACACGAATGTTTGTGTGTAATAGAGAACGGGTGATAGGAGAATTCATATACAATAACGGGTAATGTTGTGGTTTGGTGTGGGGAATTGTTTGTTGCAAGAGTTAAGTTTTAGTCGCAGATGTGTTTGGCGCATGCCTTCTAGTATTCCGCCAACTGAATTGACTTGCATCAGTTTACTATCAACTTTCAGAGCATACACCTGTCGCCTGCCAAGCCAGCCGCACTAACTTTGAACTCGGTTATTCTTTAATTATTCAACTCCCTTTTTGAATCTCATTTCAATACGATTCTGTTCTGTAATCCTATTCTTTTTTTTTACTTGCTTTTAGCAACTAAAACTTTAGCAGAAAATATCATATTAAATTCGGTCAATCTTTGAAAGATTATTCTTTTTAGGAAAATGTATCATTTTTAAATTTGAATTATCCAATATCAGTATATAACTTTTGTTTCACATTTTTTCTTTGTTGAAAATACTGAACTATGATATGAAAAGAATATGTATATTAACCAGCATATATGTATATATTATATATATATATATATGTGTGTGTGTGTGTGTGTGTGTGTGTGTGTGTGTGTGTGTGTAAGGATGAGTTTCATGTATAATTCGTAAAAAAAAAAAAAAGTGTGTGTGTGTGTGTAAGTAAACAAATACTTCACATATAAAAATATACGCATTATATAAAAAATATTTCTTTCTTTATTCATCCTATCCCTCGTCGTTTGTGGGAGGGGTTTAATTAATTTCCATTTTTCTAGGCTTTTTATTTCTCCAAACCCTCTGTCTGTCTCTCTCTCTTTCTTTCTCTCTCAGGTACTTTGCTACTTCTGTATTTCTATCTTAACTCGGGCCTTCCTTGCTTTCTTTTTTACATCCCTACTTGTTTCCAAAGAAACTACTCGAATCTCTCTAAATTATTCTTTACTCCTTCCCTCCACATTTCTGAACCATCTAGCCTATATTCTTGCAAATTTCTGCAAAGGAAGATCAGTAAAAAGAATAGAAAAAGTGATACCATTGTGAGTAATACTCCCTATTTTTTTTGTTCTCTTAGAAGGCTGATATAACGAAAAAAAAATTTTTTTATCGATATATCAAAGACATACAGCATTAAAAAGTTGGATCATATGAATTATATGTATTTTACTTCTTTTTATTCCAATAAAGTCTTAAAAGTTGACTATTGTTTGTTTTTTATACTTATTGGATAGCAAATCTTTACCGCAATGGGAATATGGCATTACCTAGGGTACAGTCAATGCCGTTATAGGTCATTACTCAGGAAGATGAAATCCTAGCCCTTCCCATCCCATATCTTCAAAGGTAGTTGTATCGAAAACACGGGGATACGAGTTACTGGGTACACTGAGTACACTGGGTACACTGAGTACACTGAGTTGTATTGGGGTACAAGTTGTTTCAGTTTTTTACCGGTCACGATGTTTCAAGGGATACCTAAGATGCTGAGGCCATTCTGAAAATGATTACTGCGGGGAGGAGAATACCTCAGAAAACAATTTTTCCTGTCGTAGTGGCCATCATTTCTGCGCCATAGGGAAGCGAGCCCAAGAAAATTTGACGTGCTTACTCCAGAGAACATTATTGGGACTATGTTTCAAACAGAAAAATTATGGTGCACCATATTCACGATGTTGGTTGAAATTATCCAAACAAAAGCGGAGATATTTTCTTCGAGTCTCCCTTGTTCATAGGCAGGTCCGGCCCCAAGGTCGTGGTAAAGGAAACCCTCCTGATTTCAAACTCATCAGGATTTAGGATTAGGATATTTACTCAAAGGATAACGAGATCTGGGTATTAGTGGATAGGTCGTAAGTGTGAATCTCATACTTCCATGGTGCTCGATTCTTCTATCATTATGTATTTGATTAAGTTTAATGTTTTATGTATTATGTTTTCTACAAGAGTGGATGGTTAGCCGTTAGCCTGAATCAAATATTTTGGTTTTCTGGTTATAGTTTAACGGAGGTGTTTATATATTAAAAAAAGTGATATGCATAAGAAAGCTATAAGATGAACCGATATTAGATATTACAGAATATATTATATAAAAGGATATTATATAATAAGAACTGATGTGTATGTTTTTTTATTTGTCGTGTATTATTCTGGATATGGTAAGGTGAAAGAAGTTATTTGATATGTTATGTACTGTATTCCATATTCTACAATACATTTTATATTAGGATAATAGCAGAACATGACAATTCATGTCAAAAAATTGAATTAGTCTTTCCAATTTTGTCTTTTATCACACACCGTTGATGTATTCTGTCATTATCTAATTTTTTCTGCATGCTTCTGAATATTCTGTCTTCTTCCTCTGGGGATACATGTAACGCAGATTAAGCCACTGTTCTGCTTCATAGAAGAGATTTAGCATTCTATATACTTAGAATTATCCTGTACAGAAAATTCCAATTCTTTTAAATTTTATATGACGATAAATTATAAACATAAACAAACATATAAACATAGCTTATAAACGAATAAAAAACATTTCAATTAAAATTTTGAAAAACGTTATTTTCATAATTTATTTATATACAATGCGATTTACAGAGACTATTTAAAAACATTACAACATTAATATAGTAAAAACAGTACCAGATATGTATTCCATCAAACAAATAAATTGCCTTTGGGAGTATGAATATGTAAATTTCCCAATAATAAAATCCCTTAAAATAAAACGTTCTCGTGTACATTTTGAGTTCTTTGTTAGTTTCTGCTTTCTAGTTCAAACAATTCACAGTTCAAACATGTTTATTTCCGTTCCACATTTACTTAACGAAATGGTTAAAAAAATTTTCATTCCATAAAATTTGTTTACAAATAAAATAAAACAAACAATCTTGAAAATAGTATTAGTCGATAAATAATCACATACTCTAACAATAAATACCATTCTAGGAACACGCGAAGCTGATAAGTGGATTTGAAATTTTAAAAATACTAACCTTATTTTTCCCTCAAAAATTATTATTTTTGGAGGGACTGATCCAAACTTTTTTCAGATGTTTGTTAAAAAAAAAAAAAAAAAAAAAAAAAAAAAGAAAAAAAATACTAAAATATTTTTTATTCCAACAATTTTTGCATGTAACGAATTTTATTCTCTTTTAAGATTTCCACCTATCTCAGTGGCTGAAAGGGTAGAGTTTAGGTTTACCATCCGGAGGTATCGGATTCGAGTCCCGGTTAGGCATGGCCTTTTTTATACAGAATGATACGGAATTTCCTTTTCATCATATTCCCATCCATAAACGTCAACCTTATAAGTTGAATTAGTTGTCCGATACAAAAAGGGAGAAGAAAGATTTTTTTTTTTTCAGGATAGAGTAGATGATTATTATTTCTCTCTTTTGTTCTATAATCGTAAATGTTTGATGAGAAATAAAATTTAAAAGAATTGTGTTATTTACTTAGTGTAGAGAAAGATAACACTAAATAAATACATTTTTCTAAGGTTTCAATTAATCTTATTTTTAAAACAAATATATCTATAAAGAAATTAACTAGGTTTTTAAAGGTTTATTTATACGCATCTACTCATTCGAAAAGGATTTTCATCCCAATAGATGTAACAACTGATTTTCTAATCTTTATAAATTTCAGTGAAAGCTAAAATTTTACTGATATAAGATGCTTTATGCAATTAAGTAAATTATATTTAACTCAGAATAAAGACTCAATCTAATAATAAGTTAATTAGCAGGTCTTTATCTGCTTCTACTTTTCTAATTTGTTTTACAATAATTATTTTAATTTCAAGCTATTTGTTGTATTCAATATCTTACGTTTTACGTTTCAAATTTTCTTATAAAAGAAATTATACAAAATATAATTAAAAATACGGCCGTATCTGAAACTTCATATACGATCTACGATTGATTACAGTTTGTAAAATATGCTTGGAAAATTGCCACCTATAGAACAGTTCGTTCTCAAACATATAAGTATCCAATTTTCAATGTCTTTTTGTGATATCATATTTCAAAAGAAGTTACATATAAAACAAAATTCTTTTGAGAAATTTGCATATGTCCTTGTTTGTTTTGCACTGTTTTTTGATAACTTCCTTAGGTCATACGTCTATTATAACGTTACTATAAATATAATCATTGCAGTAGCTTTCTTATTTAAATATTTAAATCAATATTACGTATTTTCCATTTAGATATTAAATTACCATTATTTTTATTTATTTCATTACAAAGTTTCATCCGTTACCATACTTTCTTTATAGAGAACTAAACGAGAAATTTTATTGAAGTTTATTCTTTCAAGTCAATTTTATTCCGTATTTAAGAAAAAGAAGGAACATTTGATAAAGCCATAAGAGGGGGGAGTGGTAAAATTTAAAATAAAAAAATTATCAAAAAAATAAAATAAATAAATTTAAGTAAATTTACACCCATAAATTTATGGGTATCTGTAAAATATTTATTCATACTAATCGAAATTACTTGAAATTAATTTTACTTCATGTTCTAAGTTAAACATGTTTTAAAAGGAGGTATCCTTTGCCTTATCTTAAAGAAAAAAGTTACTAATAACCATTAGAATATATACTGGAATTACTGGGAAAAGAGAATTTGGAATATTTCTGATATTTTACCGGATGTAACAAAATATAAAATTGATTTAATTAATTGAATAAAATTAATTTAATTTTAATAAACTGATCACCTATTTGAATTATTAGGTAGGATTAATACTCTATGTTAAATTTTAATAGGAACGGCTTTAAAGTCAAATTCGCCTATAGATGTAAGCTAAAACAAATAATATTTAGAATCAAGTTGGTGAAGCAATATCAGTGGTAAAACTAAAGCTAGGAGAATATTCTCCGTTATATTACGAATCATGTCACGTACTTTTGGACATATATCTCATTTTGTCTCTGACAGGAGACAAACGCACTTCTGTTGAAATGTATTGTTCCCAGTTTTCAATATAACCTCTATAGAATTCATCTCACTCAGCATTTACACTTTTGTTTTTTAAAGTACAATAAATAATAAAAAAAATGATAAACGTATAATATTTACATTACTGTTGTCAAAAGTTCTCGTTATTAAAAAAATAATACAAGGTTATAAAATATTTACAAAAATTACTGGTAATCAATTTTCAGTATTTTAATTGACTGAAAAAGTCCTATTATAACAAAGTTAATTAATTTTTCATATACTTTGCTGGGATTTTACCAGTGTATAAATAAATCGAAGGGTGGCTTATCTAAGAAATCTCTGCATCTAGCCCTAGAACGCAAAGGCAAAGTTGACACACATAACGGTGTGAATGAGCTCCCCAGAAGTATTTAAAGTTAAATTCCGAAATTATAAAAAAAAATATACATTATTAAAAAAATTGTTTTTATTAAAATAAAATTATTGATTTTTAACTCACCTATTATTTAAAATACATATAACCTAATAATTGTCATTTGACACTATTAAAAATAATTTTTTTAAACGTTTAATATAAAAGTCTCTTTTATGCTCAGCACAAACTTTACTTTTACATATGAAACAGTACGAATTTGTCTTTCTATCTTTATTTCTTGGGCAAATCTAACATCTTCCTTGTTTCTGAAACTTCTTCTACGTTTCCTTCGATACAGAGCGACTTCATTATACCTCACTTCATTTCCGTCGGTAGAGGTTTGTTTAGTCATTTTTTCATATATTCATAAGCCAGTTGCTTACCAAGCTTTTTCAAAAATGTAGTTCTTTTAATAGGATGACCTCATTGAAATAGTATTTTATCATTCACACCAGCGGTCTCTTGCATAACATAAAAGTATTTCGATGATCATCATCTAGTGTTACGAGAATCAGTATAGTTATGAACCAGTCGGTCACGAAAAATTAACAACAGTTTTTTTTTCGTTGTAAAATTGAACTATTTCTGGTTTTCCATTCGGTTCGTGCACAGTTTTGTCAGAATGAAAAGTTGACAGCAGTATTACAATTATTCCTCTTTTTGAGCTATAACAAATTATAGTTTTCTGCCGGTCCAAAGCAAATGTTGAAGATCCAACTTCAAAACTTTCTCCGTCTTTTTAAACGGTAAAAACAACCTTGAAATCTGCCTTTTATTGCTTCAAAATGTACCAACAACAATTATATTATGATTTAACATTTTTTCTGCTATCGGTATCCTAGTAAAATAATGGTCCATGGTAATATTGTGACCAGAGCCACGAATACACATAGTTAATTCTTGAAGAATTTTTGCTGGTGTTAGTTTTTCAGTTGGATAATTTTTACCAACGTAAGGCAAAGCAACAACCAGGTTTGCGTGAATGTCTCTGAATCACGCAAACTGAGAATTTTTAAACCATATTTATTAGATTTAGATCTCCTATAAACCCAAAATTTACAGTTTCCACGAAAACCGAGAATCATTTCATCTATTGTGCAATATTTCTGTGGTGAATATTTGGACTTACTGTTGAAAAAAAGTTTTCCTAAATTGACCTGAATGGAGCTAAATTATCTTTTTTGCTTCGAGTTTCCTGTAAGCAGTTTATCAAAAACCGAAAACGCGTTTCAGTCATAATGTAATGAAGTGTAGGATAACCGAACTCACGCGACCATATTTTACTTGATGTACTTTTATTAAGACCATTACACTTTAACTACCCAGCAATGTACATTAAACCGATTAATCCATAAATTCGTTTTCATTAGTCTCTCTATTACATCAATATACACTAGTGTAATGTTCTGTTTATTTCATCATTTGTATAACTTACTTTGTGAACTTATTATCTGACGTGAAAGTAAAACATCCCGAGCTTCTTTTTCAGTGGTAATATTTTTTGTCTGACAAGCATTTCCATGTAGAGAATAACTATATTTCTTTTAGGAGTACGGCTTTGAATTGGCGGATCGATGCTCCATTTGTATCAATCCTTTCCTAATATTGATCAGCCATGAAGTGTTGCAATATCATCATCATCACCAGAACATGAAATTCGTATTCCTTCTCCTTCTCCGATTTACTTTCGACAAATCTTTGAAATTTACTACTACTTGGATTCAAAATAACAGCGTAAAACAGAACCTTAAAGTATGATTTTATTGTAAGATACGTAACAAAACTGAAAGCGGAACTAATGTACTTGAAGATCAAATCAGTATAGAAGACTAGCTAGACATGCAGAGAAATCTATCGCACCCTGTTTAAAATATAGACGCAAAAGAAGAGGATGTGGAATGCAAAGGTACCCCCGCATGAATGCAAAGGAAAAAACCAAAAGTTTTCCTTTCATAAAAAAAACTATCCTTGTTTTTTTATAACGTTTTTTTAAAGTTTTATTTAAAATCAAATGACAAAAATAGGTAATTTTTTCATTTTGTAAACTACGAAAATAAATTTAAGCAACTATTATATACAATTTATCAGAGAAAAATAAATTTATTTTCTAAGAAATCCTTTAACAACCACACAAAAAACAGCGTTAAATTTTTTTTTCGTATTCAACGTTACTAAAAATTATTGACGTAAAGGATGGTTTATATTTTTTAATGATCTAACGATAACATTAAATTAGCCAAGAAATTCTGTTTTATTTGTTTTTTTATTGAATACTAGCATTTATTATTCTACTTTGAATCATTTACTTTTCCTATAGTCTGAGATTCCGGAAGGTAAACAAAATTAAACCGTTATAAAAAAAAAACATTTTTAAAGGCAATATTTTTTCACACAAATCGATTTTTATGTGGTAGTCGTCTAGAGGACTGACACATTTTGCTATCCGGTATTTATTTTTTTTTAATGAGATAAAAACGGATTACTTTCAGTCAAAAGGTAAAACAGATTAACAGCTGTTATTTTGTCAACTAAAAATTTAAAACGTTTCTAAATAGAAAATTGGATTGGGATTTACTGGAAAAATGCAGTTTTTTTTTGGAATTCGCTTGACAAAAAAGCAAGTTGTTGCAAACAGTGCGTGAATCTAATTTTCCGGTTGAAGACTTTTTAGCATTCAACGCAAATACGCGTAAATATACGTTTATGTAACAAAACACACACGTACATATACTTCCAATAAACTGCCAAGCTGATCCATATTAAACGAATTGGACAATATAACAGATATGTTGGTCACACATGCGTTATCGAATCGATCATTTCAAATAATTGATAACAGTAGGCAGGTGATTCTCATTAGCAAGTCAGTAAACTATTTCATTACCGCTGCAAATTGACAAGGTTACCCTTTCCAGAGTAAGCCAATCCTCCTGTTTGTCATTGTTGTAATTACACTTTAATTACGTTAGTTCATTTTCCTGAAATTTATTTTACGGTAGTATGTTTTAGCAGAACTGGAGTAGATATAACTGAATCACTGTTTAATAGAATATTAAAAAATAATAAAAATTAATTAAATGTATTAGTCCTAACGTTATAAAAATAAATATAAATTAGACAAAAAATATTAGATGTTTAATGTTATATTAAACATATAATAATAAATGTAACATTATTTAGAGATAATGTCTGATAACTGATATAATTACTTACTCGTACGTTATGTAATTTGGTAACAAAAACTAATTTCATTAAAAGTAACATAATTTATTTTAAAGATAATTAAGGTTAAAAGTAATTGCTATGGTAAAAATTAAGTTTTTTAGTTGCCTGAATTAAAATTTTTCCGTATTTGTTTGCTGTGAAAATCATTATTTGAAAATTTGTTTAAATATATATAAATAATACTTATATTTCGAATATATTATTATTATGTATATATTTATAATACATTTTATATACTCTTATATATACAAATATATAATTTGTATAAATATATCACCTAGAATAAATCGAAATTAAAAACTAACAAAATTCTAACGAGAAAAAAATTTTTTATTTTTCTTTTTCATATTCTTAAAAGTGGATGAAATTAGTTTGTGAATGAAATATGAATGAAAAGTGAATGAAATAAATAAAGACTGCTAAACAAGTAGATTAGAATACTTGACTCACTAGAAAGATGGTCTGTGGGTGAGAAGGCAGCGCGGACCAAACGATCGATTATGGACCTGGATGGCTGATGTGATAAATCAGTAGGTTTTAAATCACTACGTGTGATAAATCACTACGAGTTGAAGTCAATCACTACGTTTCACAAATGCTCAGTGGTCACGGGACATTTGAAAAATATTTGTGAGGAATAGGTGTACGAGATTAGGATGATCTATCAGGCAGAAGAGTGGGAGGAGGATAGATCGAAGGAAGGATTGGTCGGATTAACACTTAATAACCTGATAATGTACATGTTGGAATAAATGAATAACTGGATGGCATTCAGTGAATTCTCCACCGTGATGCTTTGCTTGAAGGCAGATGAAGGAAGGACGGAAGGCCTATAAGCATGGTCCGAGTGGGCGGCCTCGGTCGGGAGGCCGGCATGCCGAGGTTTGCCGATACCGAAGAGCGGCCAGGGACCTCGCCTGGATCCAGTTAAAATAACGAATTAGAAAAGACCCGGAACCAGTGAGTAGGTTTAGCTGCCTCCATTAGAGTGGGCATTCGGGGTGAATTAAAGACTGTGACCCGCGTGTGGGGCGGGGCCCGGGTCTAGTTGAAGTGGATCTGGTCCACTTCGTCTCATACGTTTGAGGCAAAGCAATAATAAAAGATCCGGAACCGGCGGGCCAACCCATCATGCCCGGACTTGTAGCCGGTAGGTGGAAAGGTTTATTTCCATCCTGGTGGATGTCACTTAGACACCCACCAGGATGGAAATAAACTTAATTATGGTACTGATCCAAAGGGAGGGGAAAAATACAGTGTGATTCAAGAGGAAAATGAAATAATTTTGAAATTGATTCTAGACTTTCAAATAAGGAAGAAAGTACATACAAAAATGTGTTCAAAAATGCTTTGTTATCGAATTACGTCTAACGAAATATTTCTCCCAAATTTTAACTCCCTTGGAGAAAAGAGGTATACTGAAATTCTTAAGGCAATATAAAACGGAAAAATTTGATGATTTCTTATGATTTTTAAACTGAAAAATAGAATACAACAAGTCCAAGAATCTGCACTTCGTAAAATGAAAACAATCAATGAAGAAAACACGTTTGTTAAGGTTGGAAGTACAGTAACTCAATTAAATGATTAATAAATGAGTAAATTTTATTATCGAAACTTTACAGAATTTAATTCTGAAAAAAGAAATGTAATGAAGTTTATGAAAAACAAACAAAAATGTTATTTTATAAAACAAAACAATAGTAAACAGTAAGACTTTACGATAAAATATTTTATTTTCATATACACTAATAAAACTTGAAATAATATTTGAAATAGAATTTAACTCTATAAACGTATTATATTATATAATTTTTTTTTAAGGAAATTTATTTTTTGTTTTCATAATAAAATTTATAAATTTACAATATTAAGGGAAAATATAATGTGTAAATCAAAATATTATTGGTAATAAATACATTTTTTTAAACAAAAAAAAAAAATTATTAAAATTATGTTGGATAAATTTTATTTGATTTTAACTGGATTAATAATACAATTAAAATATCTCTTTGTTATAAATATACCATTTATGTGTGCGGAATCTAGGTACAGTCTTTTCAGAAAAAAAATTATATTGAGAATTATCGTCCTATTTTATGTTAATAAATCTTTAAAAAAAAATCAGATTAAAATGACAAAAATTTACAAATCAGAACAAAGTTCAAAATACTGGTGAATAAGATTTCAAGGGTTTCCATGGAAACCATTGGAATATAAGGAAACCAACAATGTTTGGTCAGAAGACAGTCGACACAAACAAAGCGAAAGAGTGGAAGAAATACTGAAAGACGGATAAAGAAAACACCCAGAAGAAAGAGAAATGAATGAAAAACTTTGCTTTATGTGGTCCTCAGACGGTCAAACACACACAAAAAAAAAATTAAAACAAAGCGAGAGTATTTTGTTAATAAAAAAACTAATTTTATACAGAATATTAATTGAAAATAACATATAAATAAATATTATTAGTGTCTGTTAACACTGAAAAATATACAATATTTAGGCTGTAAGTAATTCATTTAAAACTATATTCACAATATTAACAAATTTTATATTACAATGATAAAATATTGAGCAGTTTGATTCACGATTTACTAGTTAGAATGATAAATAGTTTAAGCGAAACTTACTTTAAACCGCATAAGCCATAAAATATTTTCATCCATCCAAAAGTATTATTACACACAAGAGCCTACATTAAATGTTTACAATAACAAATATTGTAAACCATTTAAATTGGAAAAAAAAAAGAAAATCACTTATAACAATAAAACTTCAATATCCGTACTAAATAGAACCAGAAGCACATATTGCCTTTAAAAAATATATCAGGAACTTTGCCTTAGATTAAAAATATGAGGACAACCTATGAGATTCAACTGAATAGAAGAAAAATATTTAAAACTAAAAAACAAAACAAAAAAACAAAATATAACTTAAAACAACAGGCTTTATTTATTTTTACTTCCTTGTACAAAGTAAAGGGAGTATTATGATCGCGAAGTATTTTGGTTTTCAGATTTCAACGGAAATATCCATTTTTATCATCCCTGAATCCATTTTGACTAGTTTCGGCGTGACATCCGCATGTACGTATCTCGCATAACTCAAAAATTATTAGCCGTAGAAAGTTGAAATTTTGGATTTAGGACTGCTGTAACATCTAATTGTGCATCTCACTTTTGATTCCAATAGACTGAACCAAAAAAGCCCAAAATCTCAAAAATGTTTGGATATTTTACTTTTTTATTAACTGCAGTAATCAGCCCTTATTGAGATCTTTTCAACGTATGTGATTACTTATTTTCATTGGTTCTAGAGTTATAACCAAATAAAATTT